>JAUCNO010001302.1:0-29258 GCA_032353835.1 Enteromius viviparus
AATGTCACCAAGAGGGTCAGAAAAGTCGCTAAATCTAGCGACAAAGTAGGTGCACTGCATACAATCTTGTTTCCATTTCCCTTTCTAATTGGCCAGTCAGCCAGGAACGCCAGATTCGACCATTTTGATTGGCTAATATGTTTGTCACTTAAATGTCAGAGTCGGGGGAAAAAACCTCAGACGCCTCGATATCGATGCGATAAAGGTTAATCGTGCAGCCCTAATATATATATTAATAAAAAAAATTATATTAAATATATATATAATATATATATATATATATATATCATATAATATATTTTATTTATATAGATTTATTTATTTATTTTTTTATTCATTTGAAATGTAATTTATTAATCTTATGAATCTTCAGTGTCTCTGAGTTCTTCTAAATTCATTCTCATATTCTGAGCATATGCTTGGTATTTACAGTATTCTTTTAAAGAAAGTAAAACCGTATTTATTTTAAGTGTAAATCTTTGGTAACATTCAAAATGTGCTTACCGTCACTTTTGATCAGTATAATGCCTCCTTGCTGAGTAACAGTGATAATTTTACCAAATAACTTTTTTAGAAAACTGTTTAAAAAAAAAGGCCAGACAGCATTTACAGTGCTAATTTTGTCATGCTCCCATTGAATGCTTTTCTTGTTCTCTTAGAGCGAGATTCTGGAAAGCCAAAATATGAGCACAGTCGTCCAGAACGTCAGGAGGCTGCAACAACCGAAGGCTACACCGCTATGCCTCTCCCACCCGGGAACTCCTCTACTCACTTCCCTGTGCCCACCCTCAGTAGCACCATCACTGTCATTGCCCCCACCCACCATGGGAACAACACCACTGAGAGCTGGTCAGAATTCCCTCAGGACCACACACCCTTCAGCAGAGGCCCACCGAGGAAACGCTGTCGTGACTATGATGGTACCGAGTTTTTTGCTCTCTAATCAGTGAGCAGTATAGGGTATAGACTACAGACTAAATCTGTAACATTCTGATTTGCTTGTCTTGACAGAGAAAGGCTTATGTATGCGAGGAGACATGTGCCCTTTTGATCACGGAAGTGATCCGGTGGTGGTGGAGGACGTTAATCTTCCCAGCATACTACCTTTCCAGCCACCGCCTCTTCCTGGAGTAGACGGCCCACCTCCTCCAGGTCTACCGCCCCCTCACTCACTCCTGACCCCACCAGTGAACCTCAGACCACCTGTGCCCCCACCGGGCACCATGCCTCCCAGCCTACCACCTGTAGCAGGTAAGAAAAAGCATGTTTTTCTAGATTTTTCATTTTAATGCTTTAAGTGTTTTTTACAGGCTAAATATTCCTCTCTTTCAGGTCCTCCTCCTCCTCTTCCCGCTCTGCAGCCCTCTGGTATGGATGCTCCACCAAACTCCATCACCAGCTCTGTGCCCACTATAGTGACGTCAGGTGTCCGGCCTCCGATCACCCAGCCTCCACCACCTCTCTTCACTTCAGGTACGAATAATGCGTCATGATAATAATTTTTTTTCAAAACAAAGAATCCTTCTGACCCTCTAAAACCTTTGAATGGTAGTATACATACCAAATAAAAATGCTACTGTTATTTTATGATAATAAAAATGACAACAGATATGGTTTCTATAATGTATAGATTCGTTTGAGCCAGAGGTGTACAATCCCGAAGCCCCCAGCATGACGTCACGACCCATGTACAGACACAGAGTCAATGCTCAGAGGCCCAATCTGATTGGTCTGACCATGGGAGAAGTGGATCTGCCCCCTAGAGGTAAGAGCTCTGGCCTCCCTGCTAGACCAGCTCCTCATGAATTTGCTTGTTTTTCTTACTGTGGAATCCAAATGCACCCTAACACATTTTTTTTTTTTTATTCTTTCAGAGAAAATGTTAAACAGCAATAGCGCTCGGATAGTTTTAGAATCAGACTCCAGGAAGAGAGGAGCAGGACTGCATGATGCAGCCATTCCGGCAAAGAAACCCTGGTTTGACAAGTAAGGCAGAGTCATTCAAATATGATATTTTTATCATGTCTGATAAATTAAAAAAAATGTCTGTTTCATTACTTGCATTTGACCTCAATATGCATGTTTCTTTTTGTTCTGCAGACCAAACTTCAACAAACCCAACCACCATGGCTTTCACAGGAAAGTGCCCTACTCTTCAGCAAACACCAAACTAGCCATCCATCAGATTCCTCCTGAACTCAACAACATCAGCAAACTAAACGAGCACTTCAGCAAGTTCGGCACCATCGTTAATCTACAGGTACCGTCACTCAGATAAGCTTGAGATGGATCAACGTTTGTGATCTTATAAGTACATTTCCTCTGTTTTAGGTGGCATATAAGAATGACCCAGAGGGTGCGCTGATCCAGTTTGCCTCCCCTGAAGAAGCCAAACGGGCCATGCAGAGCACAGAGGCAGTGCTCAACAACCGCTTCATCAGAGTACACTGGCACAGAGAGGATGCGGTGGAGCACACACACTCCGCTTCACATCTGGTATCCAATCCTCTTCTAAACTGAACTGTTAGTGGTTGAGCAATATTTTATTATTGACTGATGCCAATAAAAATTTATTTTAAATTACATATAGATTTAATAAATGATATATTAAATATATTTTTTATTTATGATAAATTATATTTTTATATTTTTAAAATAAAAAAAATATTTATTATTAGTGCCTGGCAACAATAAATCACATAAAAAATAAGGGTTTTGTGTATATATATATATAAAAAAATATCTATATAAAGAAATGCATGTAAATATTTTCTTAATATATGCTGTGTGTATAATCAGTGAGTAATCAGTTTACAGCTTACAGCTGGGGTAAAGTTGATTTCCCCTCAAAATAACTCAACACACAGCCATTAATTTCTGAACTTCTAGCAACAAAAGTGAGTACACCCCTAAATCAAAATGTTCAAACTTCCCTATTAGGCCCTTTCCCTTCCCGTTGTCATGTCACTCGTTAGTGTTACAAGGTCTCAGGTGTCTTTGGGGTGCAGGTGTGTTAAATTTGGTGTCATCGCTCTCATATTGGTCGCTAGACGTTTAACATGGCACCTCAGTTTGGACACACCTTCTCATTCAATGTGTTTCATGACCATTTGCATTGGTATCAAAACCATAAATGGACATGTGGAGTTATGTACAGGGTGGGCCATTTATATGGATACACTTTCATAAAATGACCACCATGGTCACCACCCATCTTGAAAAGTTTCCCCCCCTCACTTCATCTAGTATATATTAATGTGCCACAAACAGGAAGTTAATACCACTAACCGTTCCCGTTTTATTAAGGTGTATCCATATAAATGGCCCACCTTGTACTTAACAAAAAAAGGTGAAATAACTGAAAACATCTTTTATATTCTAGTTCCTTCACAATAGCCATCCTCTGCTCTGATTACTGCTTTGCACTCTTGGCATTCTCTCCATGAGCTTCAAGAGGAAGTCACCTGAAATTGTTTTCCAACAGTCTTGAAGGAGTTCCCAGAGGTGTTTAGCACTTGTTGGCCCTGTTGCCTTCACTCTGTGGTCCAGCTTACCCCAAACCATCTCGATTGGGTTAAGGTCCAGTGACTTTGGAGGCCAGGTCATCTGCCGCAGCACTCCATCACTGTCCTTCTTGGTCAAATAGCCCTTACACAGCCTGGAGGTGTGTTTGGGGTCATTGTCCTGTTGAAAAATAAATGATCGTCCAACTAAACGCAAACCGGATGGGCTGGCATGTCGCTGCAGGATGCTGTTTCAGTGTGCCTTCAATTTTGAATAAATCCCCAACAGTGTCACAAGCAAAACACCCCCGCACCATCACACCTCCTCCATGCTTCACAGTGGGAACCAGGCATGTGGAACCCATTCGTTCACCTTTTCTGCGTCTCACAAAGACACACCGGTTGGAACCAAAGATCTCAAATTTGGACTCATCAGACTAAAGCACAGATTTCCACTGGTCTAATGTCCATTCCTTGGGTTTCTTGGCGCAAACAAATCTCTTCTGCTTGTTTCCTCTCCTTAGCAGTGATTTCCTGGCAACTAATTGTGCAATTTTCTGGACTGACTGACCTTCATTTCTTCAAGTAATGATGGCCACTCATTTTTCTTTATTTAGCTAATTGGTTCTTGCCATGATAAAAATTTTAACAGTTGTCCAGTAGGGCTGTTGGCTGTGTAGTAACCTGACTTCTGCACCACACAACTGATGGTCCCAACTCCCATTGATAAAGCAAGAAATTCCACTAATGAACCCTGATAAGGTACGCCTTTGAAGTGAAAACCATTTCAGGTGACTACCTCTTGAAGCTCATCGAGAGAATGCCAAGAGTGTGCAAAGCAGTAACCAGAGCAAAGAGTGACTATTTTAAAGAAACTAGAATATAAAAGAATGTTTTCGGTTATTTCACCTTTAACTCCACATGTGTTCATTCATAGTTGTGATGCCTTCAGTGAGAATGTAAATGGTCATGAAAATAAAGAAAACACACTGAATGAGAAAGTGTGTCAAAACTTTTGGCCTGTACTGTATATATTGTATTTCTGTATATACACTAACTGGTTAATTAAACCTTTTAAAACAATATATTTAAAAATATTTTTAAGCTACTTTAAGGATTGAAATAAAAATCTAACATTTTAAATGCCACGAAACAACTGGAGCAATTTGGAAATCTACATTTTCCAATTTGATATTCCAGAATGTGTCTAATATTTTTCATAATTAACCATGCTTTGTCCCAAAAACACTTAACAATAACGTAATAATAGGAGATGTTCTTAAAACTGTACACAACCTTTAATTATTGCTAACTTTTTAATTATCCAGACATTATTTATCCATTTTTATTCTTTAAAATTCACCACATCAATAAATATCATTATATATATATGTATATATTTTTTTCTTCATATACTGACAGTGAATAGCAGCCAAAACAAATCTTTTAGTGAATCACAATTCACATTTAGTCTTCACTTCAAGAGACCGGGAATACTGTGTTAAAATTACTAATATTTTACTTTTATAATATTGTTTAACGATGCTTTTAGTTGGTGGTTTTGTTTCCCATTTACTTTCATTGTATGGAAAAGAGCAGCACAAACACTCTGCTAAATATCTAATTTCTTATTCAAGGGTGGAAAGAAACTCCTAGGACTGACATGAAGGCAAGTAAATGATGACAGCGTTCCTCTTGAGATAAAACACAGATAGAGACACCACAGACGCTAGCTGCACACAGAACTGTACCAACTGTATGCAACCAGTGAGGATTAATGTCTTAAATTCACAATGTTGGTACCATATGTTTATGTTCCGCTCTAATTACGTTTGTCCACTGCAGGCCCTTAAGTGTGTAAATTAGATAGAATGAGTGCTATGAGGGGGGCAGACAAATCAGGCACATAAATTCACACAGCCAAGCACCGATTACCCACAATCCTATTATGACATATAAATCTCCAGAAGATCTGGCTAGTCGTAGAGAGCCACTTGGCAATGTGCAGTGGCCTTTTACCACCTCTCATACATGTCAAATTAGGCCATACAGCCAGATAAATCTGTATTGATCTAAGATGGCCCCCAATACCACCTGCTCACACTGCACACAGTCAGCGTTTATGACTTATTCACAAAAGAACACATGGATGAAGACGATTTGAAAAGATTAGAGTACTGTGTCTTGTATGGAGAACTGAAATCAGACCAAACTAATCAAATGTATTTTTAAACTACGTTCTGGTTGCAAATAACAGGAAGCAGAAATAATGTTTATCGAGCATTTATATTTCATGCAAAACTGCTAATACTTTTACTGATATTTGTAATAAAGTGTGACTGAAAATTATCTCTTTTTGGACTGGGGGTCCGGAGTTTGCTGAGAATCTGGGTGGGGGTCACTGGATCTGTAAAAGGTGAAAACTCCTGCTTAGCTGCACCTCGATTTGTGAAATTGTTGTTATAGCGATGGTGATATGCTGTGCTGATGGGCTTCCCCTGGAGAGCAGGTCAGAGTGGACTGTTTCTACCAGAGCAGTTTCATCAACAGGTGTCAGAAGAAAGGAATGGAGAGGGAGAAAGATCAGTTTCAGAGCGGCTCTCCTTGAACAAAACCAAATCACAAAAAAACCTAATCATACCACTGAGGAGAATGAAAGTGCAAGTCAAAGGAACCTGGAATGTTACTGGGAAACTAAACAGAAGGTTTGATTTATCAGAATCAGAGACAGATCCTTGCAGTAAAAGCCAAGCATGTTTAAAACGGAAGAGCGTGACACTGGTGATGTCGCAAAAGTCTAACTTTGTTGGTATAATGATATAAGAGAGGGAAAAAAATCAGGAAAAACTCTCAACTTTCTGTCTTTGTTTACCTAAACTGTCAGTCAAATGCAGTTACTGTACATGACTGTACATGATTTTATACATTTGTTTTATTGTCTGTTAATGTTCATTAATGTCTGCTGAAAATGAATGAATTAATTCATTAATGTATTTATTTACTACTCTTAATACTATTACTGTTGTTTTGTAGTTTTTCCATCATCATCATTATCATTATTATTCATGGCAAGCCTACTCTGTTTTATTGCATATTGCATTACTTTAGTCTGACACTTTTGGTATTGATGCTTTGGTAATTTTGCGTGCAATAAACTTTGTGTTATTTAAGTATTTTAAAATTAAGTAGATGAATTAAATAAAAAATAAAAAAATAAGATAAATGTAATAATTACTAATAATTATTTATAAATACATAAATAAATGTTCTTTAATCAAATTAATATGCACAATTAAATAAAGTAATTTTCATTAATGTTATTTAATAAAAAATGAATGACCATTAAAAAACACATATAATATTACACAAATAAATAAATAAAAAATAAACAATAATCAAACAAACCAATAATCGACCACTGCCGCTACAAACAGACACAGCTTTATCAGATAACGTGATGCCGAGACGTTTCAGTTCTGATGATGTCATCCTCGTGTCACGGAGGAAGGTAAATCCACTGACTCCCGGTCAGTTCTCGAGAGATCCCGTGTTTCACGCCGGGACTGGACCAAGAGAGAGGTGGAGTCTTTGGGCTTTGAGCTCTAACTCACCCCATGCCAATCCCCCTCTCCACACTTTCTGCCTCCTTTCTCGCACCGTACTCGGACGGGATACACAGCCGCGCAATGGAGTCGGAAGGCAGCCAAAGTAACCTGTCCTCCTCGGACTCTCCGCACGACCCCTGGTAAAGAACCTTCCTCCGATTTCAAAACTTACATTTAAGAGCGTCAGCTCGAAATCAATTAAAAAGTAACTCAACAAAGAGGGAAGCGTGTGTTTTGGCGGTGTCCAGCGCACCTCTCATCCACTCGGATGAGCTTCACTGAGAATCACTGCCGTTATTTGAGTCTCGGAAGATCTTGACGCGGCTCTTCTGTGTCTTTCAGTCCTTAAGATTCAAACGCAGACGCGCAGCACTTGTTGATTTCACTTGTTTGTATTGTTTTCACAGTAAAATGTTCATCGGTGGTCTGAGCTGGCAGACTACGCAAGGTGAGTAACACTTTACTAGCCTAAGTTTCTGCACATGTCAGCCAAAGATACAGATCGGATTAATATGAAACACTTAATTACTGTCTTATTACGGTCTAAATAAATCTCAATAGCAGTTTCAAGCAGCTACCAGGTCTACAGTAAAGGTACAACCTGCAAATTCAACGCAATTTAGTGCTTTAAGAAAATCTCTGAAATTGAGTAAAATCGAGTGGAAATGTAAGAAATTAGTGCAACAATTAAAGACAGTATAAAAATGAAGACATTTTCATAATCCATATATAGGCCATATAGGCATGCAACTAATAAGCAAGTAGCTCTGAATGAAAAAAAAAGCTCTACTGGGTTGCTCTGTAATTTGGCTTGATCCTTTGTGCAAAGCCTATACAACAGGTTTAGCTGAGTGAATGGAGAAAGTTTCACCAACTGCTGTCATGCTGTAGGCTGTCCTCAGTATGTAGGACACATTGTTGTTTTGAATTACGCTGAGGTATTGTTCATAACTCTTAATAGCCTTCCTGTCATCTGATTCTGCCAGCTATTATGATTGTTTGATAGATGAACGTTTACTGTAGGCTTTATCAGCTTTATCAGGCTAATATACTGTATGTTAGCCTTAGTTTTCCAAACAATTTTAGAAAACCGAGTAGAGAGCCTTGCAGGTTTCACTACGCCATGATGACCTCACCTTGTATTTCACACCAGGCTTCTTAGATCATCTCCACTGATGATGTCATCCATTCACTGTTGATGTCATTAACCAATAATCTTGGTTTTCCATAATCTTGTTTGGCTTCTCGCCTTTGACGTTCTAAATAATTCATCCTCTCCTGCTTTCTCAGAGGGTTTGAAGGACTACTTCTGCAAGTTTGGTGAAGTGAAAGAGAGTATGGTGATGAGAGATCCAGTTACAAAACGCTCGAGGTAAGGGAACAGCCAACCTGACTGGGAAGCGACAACAAACACACAAAGGCTTTTATTATTGACCGTATTGTCTATTTCGTACAAATGGGTGGAGGTGTTGTAATTTTGATCTCTCTATCCACTAGGGGTTTCGGATTTGTCACGTTTGTCGACCAAGCTGGTGTGGACAAAGTCCTGGCCCAGTCCAGACACGAGCTGGACTCGAAAACTGTGAGTTTTTATCATCGCCTAACTGCGTCTACTGTGTTGCGTTCACTAAAACCACTTCAGATACACATTTTTATTGACTTTATGCAGCTTTAATGAGTTTTAGCGCATTGAAATGAAAATATGTAGTTGTTTGGAGTCACGGGTGCTTGTGAGGTTTCGTGCCTCTTCACATTGGTTTTTGCTCAAACAATTCGGGAAGATTTGGAGAGAGAGAGAGTGAGAAAAAGTTCCCATCTCAGCCGTTCCTCAGTGAGGTTGTCAGGGAAGCATTCCTATTCTGTGTCAATTGCTATGGTAACTAGGGGACCCGAACAGGGTATGCTGGGAAGCCTTTGTGGTGCCTTGTCTCAAGAGTGCTCACCAAACACATTAGACTCAGGCCGAATTCAGATTTTTCCCCTGTGGAAACTATCCTAGACTCCTGTGATGCTTCTGTGCTGTTTTTCGAACAGGTGTACAATGATTTGTTAGGCCTTGCTTGGGAATGGCATTCATTGGATGAATGAAAAACCCATGATTTTGCAACAAAACGGATTAGTAGATTTAGCAAGAGTGCTAGAAATAGGAAACTTTGATGCAAGGTTTTGTGTTGCGGTGCATCTATTTGTGAGAGTCTTTGTCGCCGTGCAGAGCAGGCGGGTCCTGGGACAATGGTGCCTGTTGGTTACCATGACGACAGTGGAGTCACCCCCCCAGGGGGTCAGTGGGGAGGGAGCATGAGGCCCGAAGGAGAAGGAAAAAAAACTCTCTCCCTCTTCTGAAAGTTTGCACCAGTTCCTCATTTGAGTGAAAAAGCGCCTCGCACTATGGCAACAGGTAGTACACGACAAACCACAACGAAACTGTGTGTTCCTGTGCTCAGAAAAAAATCTGAAGGAAAGGGACTGGAAATGCTCATCGGACTCTTTAATGAAACTACAGCGCGCGTTTAGAAAGTGTCTCTCAGCTCCAGTCTTCCACAGCCTGGCCGCTTGTGCTGTTTTCTAAGTGCCTCCCCCCTGAGAGAGAGGCAGGCAGAGCCAGGGGAACATGGAGGCCTTTGTCCTGCTTCACCTCTATGACTGTGCCCCTGTGAAGGTGCCTTATGGCTGCTCGCCTGGGCCGACTTTAAACTGGAGATTAGCTTAACGAGCTCAGCGATGGGGCGGTGGAGGAGGGGAGGCCAGGAAAGAGAGAGAAACGTGTGCTGCGCAACTCATAAACATCACAATTTTAAGTCAGCGGTCTTGAGACGCACTGTTGAGCTTTCTTCTGGACGGAGCGGATGTTCTGCGTGCTTCTGTGTTTGTCTGCATGTGATTGATACACTCCGCTAGGGTTCTGCCGATTGACCCTAAAGGATTGACCTGGTTAGATAAGTCCATTGACTTAAAATAGTTTTGACAGGGATGGCCATTTTGGCCGTTTAAGAACACGTTGTGGTCCGATGCTAATTAGATTATATACTTACTATTGCATTTCAGAAATAATGTATGCGTTTTTGTTTTAAAGAAAGCTGTCACTCGATGTGTTTATGTTTTCCCAAGATGGAAATTTTGTGAATCAAAGTGTTATTCCCAGAGCCACAGAGAAGTATTGACAGCATCTGAAAACACCCTTTAAGCAAACACATAAATCAGAATGTCTGTACAAAGTGTGCATCTGTTGTGCACAGTTTAATACTGAAGTGTGTTATCGCTGGAAGTCAAACTCAAAAAGAGGTTTTCACTGTAATGTCCACCTTTGGGTCAAGTTAGAATACAAAACGAGTTTCCAAGATTAAACAAGAGAACGTTTTAAAATCTTTCTGTTCAGGTGGTTTTAAAATACTTTTATTTAACAGTTTACTTTTTTTTTATTTTAGTTAACATACTTTAAACATAAATTTTCATTTAAAAAATAAAAAAAATGTCTGCCCCAGTTAATAAAATATTTGTAAATATTTTAAATATTTTTGTTTTTCTTGTGCCTTCAATTAATCAATAATTAAAAAACTGTAAAAAGTGTTTTTCTTCAAAGTTTTTGTTTTTATTAAATTATATATGTTATTGTTTTTTAGTTGTTGTTTTTTTATTTTGGGTCACAGCTTTGTTTTTATTGCCATTTTTAAACATTTTAAACAAGCTGTGAAGCAGATTTCTTAAAATATTATTTAAATAATAGTAATAATAATGAATTAAAATAGTATTTAAAAAATTGCTTCCTTTTTTTCTTTTCTTTTCCTTTATTATGACATCAGGACAAGTGTATCACCCTGCTATATTATTTTCCTTAAATTTTTTTACTACATGACCCCCTCCAAAAATTGTAAAACACATTTTAATTAAGAAATTAAAATCATGCTTACAGTACAAATGGTCTAGTAATTGTATAAATCACATTTTAATGTTTACTATACATAAAAAAAACAAGTAAAAGTTAAGGAGTTGTAACATCAAGTCTAAAAACTAATATACATTTAGTGAAAGGCTGTAATGGCCAAACTTAAAATCCCTTGTAAACACATACTAAGAATGAAATGTCGTATCCATGGTATGTATTTTATATAATAATTAATAGACAAATGGCAACTGTGGTTTCATTGAACCATCGTGTGACAAAATGCACCAGATTGAAGACCAAAAAAGAGTTTGCTGACTTTAAAATTGACCACTAATGTGAATGTATTGAATGTCTATGGTGGTAAAACATACAAGCTTCGACTGAATCCATTACTTTTCAGTGTCTCTCCACTCTCCACACGGTCAAAACCAACTCCAATGACAATGATCTGTTTTACGTGACCATACATTTTATCCTCAGCTTTCCTCTCATGTGCGTCGGTGGCTGTATGTTGATTTTGTTTGTTTGTGTGTGTGTCTGTTTGTTTGTTTTTGATTGTGCACAGGAGTGGTGCGGCCTCAGCAATGTTGTGGACCGGAGGTGACTATCAGAGTAGTCTAGAAACTATAGACATACTGTAAACCGTAGCCTCTGCATCAGATCTCTGTTAAGATTAGCTTAGCCTCTTCATTTTACTCTCTAGATTCACAAAGAAACTCTGTTACTCGTAGTCTGTTGTATGAAAACGAACGGGCGACTCTGGTAAACGGCTGCAGTTTACCTCAGAGCTGCTAGCTCTTTTAGCGTAGCTCTATTCGAAACCCTCTTTCGGACAGACTAATCATTATTGCTGCTAGCGCTGTACTGCCTTCACTGTCTACTAGAATTTAACCTCAGTACAGCATGAAGTAGACTAGCGTTTGGTAAATAGATGGACTAGACTATAGACTAATATAGAGTATCTTGAGTATCTGTAATCTAGTTTGTCTACTGTGGTAATGGGTGCTAATCAACATTACATTTTCTGCACATGGTTCATAATAATAATAATTGGTATATTAAAATGCTACATTTACACAAATTTAGCAGCTTTAACTCTGTTTTAATGCACTGAAGTGCAAATATACTGTAGTTTCAAAGAGCTGGATACTATTTTTCAGATGTAGACATCAATGAATAATATTTAGATTTTTAGAAAGAAAGAAAAGAAATAGAAAGACATGCAAAAACAAACAAACACAAACAAACAAAATATTTTGTTTGGCTGTCAAAAGAGTGTGTGGGTCAAGGATGCTTTTCTGCTTGAGTTTCTGTGCCTTCTTTTGTTTTCCGACCACTCTTCTTCCAAGGGAACGTGGTTGTGGTGTTTCCGAGTGTTTTTCATGTCGTCCAGTGATGTTTACAGGAAAGCTGACCCTTCTCTTGTCTGGTCACAGGTGGCCATGACAGCCTCTTCTGTCTAGTCATACTCAGCCGTTTCCATTTGCCTCTCATAGAAACCTGTGAACTTTTCTCCCTGTTTCTCTGTCTTCTGTGAACGTTACACTCTCTGATTTAAGGGGTGTTCACACTGACAGCAACAAAGCGACTCCCAAGTATGCTGGTCACATGAGCGGCAGTGACCGTTGGCGATGACTAACAATTGGTGTGAAGACAGTGTAGCACACTATCTTTTTCAGAAAGAAATTAATTTCTAATATTACAAAAGATTTTTATTTTAAATAAACGTTTTGTTCAACAAAGTATCCTAACATCCGAATATCAAGCAGCACTACCGAAAATAAGAAAGAATGATTGTAATGTAATTCTGTTAATATTATACTCATCAATAAATTGCTTTATAATGATTTCTGAAGGATCATGCTGCATTTATTACTGGAGATGTGATGCTAAAAATACATTTTGCAATCATAGGAATAAATTGGATTTTTAAATATGTTTAAAAAGAAAGCAGTTTTTTAAAAGTGCAGTAATATTTTACAATATTGATACATTTTTTGCAAATACATGCAGCCTTAATCTCAACATTATTTAAGGATATAATCATCAAAACAATGCATTTTATGAATTATGACATTATGCATACTGCGGTTTATATAGCACTTTCACTTAGCCAAAAAAAAAAGGAGAAATAGTCTTACTTATTATTAGTAATTGTGCAGTACACTAACTATACAAATAATACATATCCAGTCTATTTCAGGTTAATGCTGCAAATAGTATTACCAGCTCTATACAGTTCTTTTTTTATAGAGTCTTTCACTTATCAGGCGTCTAAAAACTACAGCCAGTTGCGCAGCCAGCCAGTAATAATAGAAACGTCTTCAAGCGACCAGTCGCACAACAACCTGGCAATAAAATCCCTGTCAGTGTGAATGCGTTATTCTCTTCTTAATCGTTTCTCACTGTCAATTCTCTTTAGATGAATCTTCATGTCGTTTTCATTTCTCACCACTCCTGTCCTTCCCTGAACTCTGCATGTGTGAATGTACCATCATTCTCAAGACAGTAAAGTTAATGCAGGGTGCAGTCAGAGCCTTTAAAGCACCCAGGCAGATGTCCCTGCAAGGGCAGAGAGACACCAACTGAAACCAGAGCTCAGAGGATGTGAGCTTCTCACTGATGTTCTCATTTCTAGTCCTGGGTGTGTTGGTGTCAGTCTTCCTCTTTCTCCAGAATTTCTAAACTAGACCTTTTCCTCTCGAACTCTCCTCTAGATTGACCCGAAAGTTGCCTTCCCGCGACGAGCCCAGCCTAAGGTATGTGCCTGAATGTTCCACCTGTTCAAGATGCTTGATAATATCCTACTTTTCGTTATTTCTGAAGATCATCTGGTCATCCTCTCTCACTGGTTTTTTTTTTTTTTTTAGTTGGTGACTCGGACAAAGAAAATCTTTGTTGGGGGTCTGTCGGTGAACACTACTATTGAAGATGTAAAGCAGTACTTTGACCAGTTCGGAAAGGTAAGTCGTCTTTGTGTAAAACAATTGAAGGCATTATGGGATAGCAGGGTGATGAAATAAAGTGATAAGCCATGAGAGGCCGCGAGTTACAGCGAATGAACTAGTAAAAAGTAAAGATACTGAAATACATTTATATCATGGAAAGTACCTGCATGCTACAAATGCATTAGATATGCGCTTAATAAAAATATTACGCAATTGCACTTTTGGTGTAAACTTGTATACTTAAGGTCTGCTAAATTAGAACAACTAACCTAATTCTGCACTTAATGCACTTTAATTGTGCAGACGTAGTACAGAAGTCCATCTAAAGATACTATTGCAAGAATACTTTAGGTACACTTGAAATATCTTACATTTAAAGACCAATGTTATTCAAAAATCATACAATCCTCATCAATAGTGACATTAAAACACATTTTAGGCTTAATATTAAGAAGTGTGCATTGTGCACAAGCAGTGCTTTAAATCAAGCTTACATCTTATTTTTCTATCAGAAAGTCTTGAGTGATATGTCTGTAAGTATGTGAATGGAGATGAACTAAGTATGAATTGAATATATTAGCCTACTTTTTTACTAGGGTCAGAAAAATAGATATTATTTAAATGGTTAAATACAAATATTACAAAATATCATAAAATAATAATAAAAATCAATAAAAAAAGTTACTTTTTCAAGTAAAAAAAATTTAAACCATTATTAAAATAAAAAAAAACAATTTCTATATTGTATTTTAATATGTAATTTATTTCTGTAATGGTAAAGATAAATTTTCAGTGTCAAGTGCTCCTTCAGAAATCATTCTATTATACTGAATTTATGCTTAATTTTATTATTTTTTAATATGATTTCTGTGTAAGCTGCATATATTTTTTTCCAGAATTCTTCGATGGATTAAGAAAACTATTTAATTTTAACATTACAAATTTGTTTACTGTCACTTTCAATCAATTTAATTCATGCTTGCTATTTCTTTAAATAAATAAATCTGACTTGACCTCTGCGTTTTGGACAGTAAAGTTAAATGCACAGTCAGAGCTGCTTTTTATTAATATTATTTTATTTTTATTTTGAACATCGAGCATGCCTCATCCATTCAAATTAGTAGGATAGTAATTTTTTTCAATAAAATTGTAAAAAAAATAATGCTGAAGGTTTAGAGGTGTGCTGAGTGTAATCTGAGCCGGTTTGGTTAAAGAAGCATGAAAGGGGGAAGAAGAAAGGCTCAGAGAGACTGAGAGAAAGAGTTGGGGTAGAGTTTGAGAGTTTGAAGGGGTGAGTTTTGTTTGCAGGGGAAGGTGGGGGAGATTACTTGAATCTGAATTAATTTGATGGAACAGCTGCTCCTGCCCTCAGCCCCCCCTCCTACCCAGTTACCACGGTGACCCTGCCCATCCATTGTCCCCAAGTAATTTAGCGGGCAAAAGGTTTTGTGTTTGGGGTGTGTGTGTGTGTAGGAGAGAAAACGAGGGAGAGACTGTGTGTTTAGGGGGAGGACGAACGTTCATAACTGAAGTAACATAACAATACATCGCCAAAATCTGACGGGCTTCTGTAATAGATCATCTAACGGCTCTTTGCATCGCGCTTCAGTCACGCTTTGTCAGTGCAAAACTTGGGCAGAAAATAATTCATCATTCTTGAGCCATACTTGAGTGTGGAATGCAGACAGAGAGAGAAAGAGAGAGAGAGATGATAGTCGCAGCCACCCGGGGAAGTTGCAGATTAGTTTGCCTCACTGGTCACTTTGTGTTCTGGCCTGGTTTGAACAAGGGATGGAGAGAGAAAAACAGACACCATGAAACGAAGAACGCAGAACAAGAAGAGACTCCATTTGTAACTCAATTAAAAAAAGATGCCAGTTAAGATTGGACATTTTAAATTTACAAATGTGCGAAAAGTGAGAAAAAATTACAGATTTCTACTCGATCTGACCTTTCCCTCATATTAACATGTTTGACGATTCATGTGGGCTCATATGAGATGAAGACTAGTCAATAACAGCTGCGGCCAGACAAACGCTTACTTTATTGCTGTACCCCAGGTCACAGTTAGGTAGCCACTCTAATCCAAAGGAACTTGTGTAGCGCTCAAGGTAAACATTTTATCAGCGTCTGCTCTCTCTAGGAATCAAAGCTTTGTCCTCGGCGTTGCTGAGCTACAGCTATTCTTTTCTGTTGTTTAAAAGTTTGGGTAACTAAAAACTGTTCCTATATTGAACATAAAGAAAAATCACAAATTTAAATTTGAAATGAAAGAATTTAATGATTTTCTTTTTTTTTTAAGTGTCCATTTAATGTCATTAGTTTTTTTCATGTTAAATTAATTTTGACATTCAGCATTATTATTGTTTTGTGTTTGCCACACACAAAAATCTTTTCCATAAACAAAATGACATTTTCTACAATAATACTGGTGGATTTTATTTTAATTTCATTTTCTGACATTTAGAATTATATTATTTGCCTAAATGGCAGTCTGGGAGATTTAAGTTGCCAATATAACTGAAAAAAATTTAATTGAATGAAAATTGGTTTCATTAAATTTTCTTTATGTTTTCAAAAACAATGTAATATAATGCTGAATGACAGAAAATAAAATGTATGTACAATTGCTAAAAAAAAACAAATAGCCACTTATTTTAATATATATATATATATTTACTTTAAATTCACATTTCTAAGATTACATTGGTAACTTGAATTGTTGTTTTTTTTCTTTATGTCCAAGACTATACTATAACAACAGTGGCGTGTCACTGAAATGTGCATAAAATTGAATAAATTTTACACTTATTTTAAACAATATTTACTCTATTTCACTAATTATTTGATATCATGATCCACCAAAATTTTAGGAACTGAAAAAAATTAGTTAATTAGTTCCAGCTTGAATAATTTTAGAGAAAATATCTGGAATAGTTTCTTTTTATTGGTCATTTTGACATCTTTTCTGCACACACTACTAGGTAAACATGTCAGCAGTGTAGACTTACAAGAGTAGCAATGTGTTAACAGCTTGCTGTCCTTGTCACACATTACATGTACTTACTATTATAATAAAAAATCAATTAACCCATGCAAGCCAAAACCTAATCATAACCATATAGTTAGTACATGTAGCTAATTAATATTACTCGGGACACCTTAAAATACCCAACTTTTACTACCACTGGTTCTAATTTTGTTTAATATCTGTTGTTAAAAATTCAAGGTCATTAATATATTTTAACCAGTTTTGTTTATCTCAAAATTTCCAAATATCAGCCAACCTATAATGAGCGATATTAAACCCTACGCTACACTATTAGATGAGCTCTTTTTCCAGGCACATGAGTAAAGATGAGTAAAAGGAAATGGGGAAGGAACACAGAGAGTGTTATTGGTCTTTTAGTTGGTCTTCACCAAGAGACTGTGAGCGTGTGCACACATCAAGTGTTGATTGGTCAGGCTGTCCGCTTCTGTTTTGTGTTCTAGATTAAATATAAAACAGTTTTTCATCCTCTCTTTCTTGTTCACACAAAGCCCTTGAAATTTGACCTTCACCTTTGACCTTTAGGTTGAAGCTTGTCGGTATGCTCACAGTGATGCGCTTTAGTGCACACATAAACAAATACACTTTTTACCCTTCTAATGGAAACTCAATGATATCGTAGTAAGCGTTCGACTAATAACTTGTGCGCACTGTTTTAAATGTACGCCTGTAGTGTACTTCAAATCTTGGACATAATGCTACTGAAATGCAAGGCCAGTTTAAGAGAGACTATTTCTTAACACATTCGAAGGAAAAGTTCATAGAAAAATGTAACCTCGGTCATCATTTACTCAAGTTACAAAGCAGTTACAAACATGTTTGATTTTCTTTCTTTGTTGCACATCTCAGATTGACCATCATGTAGCATATTATGGTTTATGGCTATAATCTAGCTAAAGCCCATTTACAGAAAAAGGGACATGCCCTTTTATGTTCCCTCAAACATCCTGTTTCAGTAGGATATACGTCATCACAAGATTGAAAACAGTGACTAATGCTGTAGATAACATAATCTCTTTCTCTCTTACAGGTGGATGACGCCATGCTTATGTTTGACAAAACCACCAACAGGCACAGAGGTAAATTCCCCTTTCTCCTTATTTTGTTAAAAACCTGTGCAGACAGTCTCCCATTTGCTCCTTTCTCCATAAACCTGGTCCAATCTGTCTCCGTCTCTTCTCCATGGCCCTCCATCCTGTACTCTCTAGGATAAGCGGTAGGTGAGGAGAGAGATTGAGTAATTAGTGTGTTCGTTAATCAGGGTTTAGGCTAAAACCTCGTTAAGCGCCCTTTCCTCCCCCTCGCCGGTTCGACAGCACATCGATTATGACAGCTTGCATGGCTTTACCGCAGCCTTTCAACCCAGCGGAGAGGTGGAGGAGATGAGACACATGGAGAGACAGACAGGAGACCAGTGCAGCACTTGAGAAGAGAGAAGCAAGTTTTGTTGAGAAAAAAAAGAAAAAGAACAAAAAAAGTAGATTGCCTTGTTGAGAAAATCCAGCACTGTTTTCAGAGGTTTAAAAAAGAATACACGTCACAGGAAATCTGTAATTACAGTATTAAGGGTGAATCTTAAGGACACAAGGACATTTACAAATATTGCACTTTTAAAAGGAGTGGTTACAGGGACAAAAAAGCACATTAAATTAGTTTTTACAAATACTTGGGGGAGTCCAAATGCCTGAGACCACTATCTGGGATGATTTAAATATAAATATAAAAATAAAAAAGTTTTTTTTTTACTTTAAACAAGAAAATGTTACAATTATGCCTTGAACAAAGTGAAAACTGTTGTGATTGTTTATTCATTTTATTTTTATTTTTTTGGTGATGTAGCCATTCTGTAATTTATGTAAACTACGATTCAGTAAAAAAAAGAATAAGAATATTTAAAAAAAAAAAATAATATATATATATATATATATATATATACTGTATATATTTTTTTTATATATATATATATAATTATTTTATTTATTTTATTTTATTTACAGTTTAATGTATTACAAATAATTACAAATTCATTTGTTACAAAAATATATCTTTTTTAAAAATTCTGGAAAAAATTGATTGCACAAAAATTTTTAAACTTTTTACAACATTTAAATAAATGTTTTTTGAGCAGCAAATCAGCGTGTTCAAATAATTTCTTCTGGATCATGTGACTCTGAAGGATGGAGTAATGATGCTAAAAATTCAGCTTTGCCATAACAGGAACAAAATATGCTTTGCAATAGATTAAAATAGCATATAATTATATTATATAAACATATTTGGTATTTTATATTGTATTTTTGTGTTTTCCCCACCTGTAAGTCGCTTTGGATAAAAGCGTCTGCTAAATGAATAAATGTAAATGTAATTTTTGATCAAATAAATGCATCACGGGTGAGAATAGGAGACTAAAATTAAGTTCAAATTCAAATTTTCAAATTGTTATGAAAGCATTTTCCTTAGTAGTGTCAGAGTTTTGGACCTAAATAATAAGTATGGTTGTGGTACTGTGGTAGTGATTAAATCAGATGGTACTTTTGATGTTTACCATGGTCCATATAGTATCATTGTATGTGATGTCATTCTGATATTAATTTAACAAGGTCTGTGAGAAAGGAAGTAGAATTTGTTGGTAGTTTCATCTGACCTTCTCACCTGAAGATGAACTGAAATACATGAACTTTAGATACCGTTTATAATGTGGCTGAAGTGGAAATCTTGATGTAAACTGCGGTCTGAGTATCTGGACTCTTTCTTACCTCAGGGTTTGGATTTGTGACCTTTGAGAATGAAGATGTGGTGGAGAAAGTCTGTGAGATCCACTTCCATGAAATCAACAACAAGATGGTGAGTTCTTCTTCTGAGTCTGTTTTAGAAGCACTGCTACAAGCTGGATTGGACTGACTGACAACTTCCCTTTCCATTCACAGGTGGAGTGTAAGAAGGCTCAGCCCAAGGAAGTGATGTCACCCACAGGCTCTTCAAGAGGTCGTGCTCGTGTCATGCCCTATGGGATGGATGCCTTTATGCTCGGCATAGGAATGCTGGGTAAGAGTGTAGATTAAAAAGATGATTAGCACTTATAGCATAGACCGGACTCTTCTGCCCTCTGCTGTTCAGAGTGAAAATTGCAAAACGGAAAAAATTTTAATTTTTTAATTTATACTAAAGGCACAAATGCTACAAAAGTACACAACATGTAAAGTAACAACATTCAAACCAAATCTTATTTTACTCATATAATTGTTTAACAAAACATTATACAGTTTTGTTATTTATTTATGAATAGACATTGATTGGTGTTGTATTTTTTCTCAGGTTATCCAGGGTTCCAGGCAGCAACATATGCGGGTCGCAGCTATACTAGTCTCACACCAGGATACACATATCAGTTCCCTGGTAAGACTCCACGTCCAGCCCATGCACTCTGTAGGCCTTTTCACACATTGGTTCACAGAAATTAACTCTTTCTTGGGAAAAATCTTTGCAGACACTCTGGAATATGATTAAATATTGGGGTTTTGAATCAGGAAGGGATTGTTTATCAGTTTATAAGTAAGCAGTATCACACAAGTATCCGTGCGAAATGACTAGACATCGGCACGACTAAGAAATTTGTAAAACTACAATCCGTGACACAAAAACAGTATTATTTATGTAATTATAGTGGACTTGGGCAACCACCATCACACTATGCAATATTGCACTGCCCTCAGCCAATCAGATTCGGGGACAGAAAAGAACTGTAGCATAATTGCATACAATCAATGCAGTGGCTTTATTGTAATGGCTGTCAGATACAAATTCTCAACATGTTGTTGCTAAATATGCTTTTGAATATTATCTGGCACTTTATAATGATGGTAAAGACTTGGTGAAACATTTGATGTCACCCGATTTCCATATGCACAAAGTTAATAGGCAGTAATATTAAAATTTTAATTCTGTGATAAAATTTTATGAGGAAAAAAAACACTTATGTGACACAAGGTCACAAAACCAGTCATAAGCAGCAATAGCCACAATGTTACTATTACACAATGTCTGGGTCAAACTTTATGCCAAAAAATCATTACGATATGAAGTAAAAACATATTACATACAGGTATTTTGTACATTTTCTACCGTAAACACTTAATTTATGGTCATGCATTGCTAAGCGCTTCATTTAGATGAATTCATGTGCGATTTTTTTCATTATTTAGATTTTTTTGCACCCTCCGATTCTAGATCTATTATTAAAATTGACCCTTATGACTGGTTTGGTGGTTTGTGATTGGCAAGATTTTTTAATGCTTTTGATGAAAGTCAATGCACCCCATTTATTTGATCAAAAATACATACAAAACAATAATAATGTGAAATGTTATTACCATTTCAAATACCTCTTTTCTCTTTGAATAGATTTTATTCCTGTGATGGCAGGGCTAAATTTTCACACACAATCCTTTAGAAATCATACTAATAAGCTCATTTGCTGCTCACTTAAAATTTCTTATTACTTATGAAAGTTTTATTACTTATGAAAACACAAAAACCCAGAGACCCATGGCTGCTTGTAAATCTCAGAGAGGCGGTCTAAGACTGTCTTTCTCTTTGTCTTGCCACTCATAGGCCCTGTAGTGCTCGTCCATGTGTGTAGTGTGAACAGCACTTTTGTGTATGTTTAAACAGCTTTCTGTGTTTATCTCTATTCTAGAATTCCACTTAGAGAGGACCCCCCTTCTGACATCACCCCACCCCCCTGAGCTCACAGGTTAGTTCCTCTATGAGCTTTACAAGCAGCAGCTATCGCACACGGTGTAGTGTGATCTGAACGCTGTTATCTCACGGGGTGACAGCAGCACCCAGGAAATCCTGCATTACAAGCGTTACCACACGTTATCAGAGCATCGAGTTTTAATCAGTATGGTGCAAGGACTTTTCTCCTTGCTTTCGTGCTGCCTGATACTGACTAAGTTCTCTTTCCTGTTTGTTTGCTTGTTCTTCGTGCATGCGGATGTTTTCGTAGCCATTCCTCTGACGGCGTACAACCCCATGGCGGCAGCCGCAGCAGCAGCAGCTGTGGTCAGAGGTGCGACAGTTTTGTTTTTTCTACATCCCACACACGCCCCATGCTCAGAGAATAAGAGCTCACACCCCAGTGGTTGACCTATATAGCTTTAAGATTTCCTTTTAATAAAAAGAGATTGAGATGTTGTGGGATTTCATGTTGATTTGTTCTGTAGGCTCAACTCCTTCTCGCTCAGCTGGGTTTTTAGGTACCAGCAGCCCTGGGCCGATGGCAGACCTGTATGGAACGGCCAATCAGGACACAACCGTCAGTAGCTATATCAGCGCTGCAAGTCCCGCCCCCAGCACTGGATTCAGCCACAGCCTCGGGGTGAGTCGGTCACATGCACTGCTGCTAACTAATAAACTAAAACCTAGTAAAAACCTGGCACTTGCACTTAAAAACATCACTAAATATATTGCTTTGGAAAATAACTTAAATATCATTTTAAGCTAAAGTATTACAAATACAGTAACTAAAACTGAAATACAAATATAAAATAGAAGTATTAGAAAATTAATAAAAATCACAATAACGTGGCTAAATTACTTAAATTACATTTAAAATGAAAACTTAAAAAATTGAAAAATTAAAAGCTAACTCAAAACATTAACAAATGATATAATAGTATATAAAAAAAAAAAAATAACACTCATCACAAAGTGAAAAAGACATTTTGGAATGTTCTGTTTATATCTATATTGATTCCATAAGGTTTAAAAAACACATTTCAACCACTGTAAAAACCTCTTGTGATGTAAGTATCAACTAAAAAAATAAATAATAATAATAATAAAATATTAATCAAAAATAATAATAATAATAAAATATTAATATTTTGTCTTCATTAAGAATACATGTATTTATATATATATATACATATATATATATATATATATATATATATTTTTTTTTTTTTTTTTTTTTTTAATTATTTAATGTTTAATGTTACACGAGGTGACATTTTAAAACCTTAACAAACCTTGCCATATTTTGAAATGTTAAATTATTGACCCTGATACACAGTTATGAGTGTCTGCGGGGAACATTTTCAAATACTTGTAGTAAATTATTAGCAGTAATATTTCTAGGTAATAATAATTACTTATTAAAAATTGTAATAAATAATTCACCAAAAATATATAAGAAAATAATATAAGAAGCCAATTCGAGTCACATCTGAATTGCATTTTAGTGTATTTTTTTATAAAAAAGGATGAACTAAAAATTTGATAACTCAACTTAACTTAATAATTTCAGTTATTCCTGTTAATTCTTTTTTGCTGCATTAAAATTAATGTAATTAATTAATTAATTTTGTTTATCTTTACAGGGCCCTCTGATTGCCACAGCATTTACTAACGGCTATCATTGAAGTGAGCGACAGGTTCAATAGTATTCACGGTTCTGACGTCTTCCCTACATCATAAGGAAGGATTTTTGAAGTATGATTTCAGTCGAATATAACGGATGCACTCTACGTGCCGCAGGGTTTTGTTATTTTCTTAAGCGCTCTGTTTTTGGATGAGATGAATCAACCCTAAACTGATGAAATGTTGGCTGCAACACTATTAATGTGATGTGACATATTTCCTGTTTTATGAATTACTGTCATATCAGTCTCTAAACTAACCTCCTGCTCCTCTTATATAGAGCTAAACCTGTAAATAACTAGTTCGTTTCTCAGTTTAAAACGCTAACAACTTAAGTGTAGTTTTATTTTTTCTCTCTCTGATCTTGTTCAAAGTTTTTGATGACATTATGTACATGTAGGTTTGTAACTCTAGAAATGCATTTTCATTTTAACAGCATAAGAGCAATAATCTGTGTCAAAACCATTTGGATCTTTGTAGCGTATTTAAAAGACTAAATCGCTTTCAGACACATTTGGTACATTTTCTACTGAAGAATATAGTGTGATGGGATGTCAAAATGTATATTTTGTTAGTTTTGCAACTGGATTTATCACATTGATCATGAAAATAGCAGTAATTATAAGGAGAACATATTTCTCAGACTTAGATTCGACCTTGTTTGTGTAAAATATTGTACATACTATCTTTGATCTGGTGAGATCTGTCAGCGTGTTTAAGAGAAAGTTTTTTACACTCAAGAACGCAAACACATGATATTCTGTGTGTCCAAAAACGTTTTTTTCTCATGATTTGATGAACTTGAACTTTTTATTTTGTTCAGTGGGTTTTTTTTTGTGACAGAAGGCAATGTGAATGATGCTACTGTTGAGAGTCTGTGTATGTGTGTGTGTGTGTGTGTTTGAGAGTGAAAGCATGTCTGGTGCTGTCATGATCTAATGTATTATCTTTAGTAAGATGTTTTAAAATGTGAATTGTAACCCCTATTTCCATGCTGTTATGTTGCTTTTACCAAGTTTATATTCATAACACAATTCCTTTAATCTCTTTTCGAGGTTTAAAGTGTTGTAATAATTGGAATATAAATATGCTTCAATTAACTGAAGATTCTGGTACTGGTGGGGAAAAAAAAGTAGCAACACTAATATAACACTTTTTATGAAGTAAACAGAATGGCTGTTATTAATTGAAAGTTTTAATGTTTCTTGTTTGAAGCTTGACCCTCTCTGAAAAATGAAAATAAAACATTTCAAAGTAATGTCGATGAAATTATTTCGGATTTCAAAACTCCAACGTGATTTAAAACGCCATGAGTCACTTTGCACCAGACGTTGACTGTTAGTTTTGTTAGTCTTTTTTTGTTCACATGTGGTTCAAATCGCCTACAGTGTGTTACTGATTCTGTCTTCTGAAAGCGTGCACTGAACCCACCCACACACAAATCTGTTTTCACGGGACATTTGTTAAAATATATTGAAACTAAAGATTTTGCTCAGGATGAAACAGCGTTATCTTGTTGAAGCACGTCATATGACTAGGGCTTTTACCGTCAAGTCTCTAAATGGGGTTGCGTAGGCAAGACATCTTTTTCGATAAACATCTCTGTTCCATTCATTAAACATTTATTACTCTACATTTTCTTGTATGATGATTATTGCTACAAAACTATCAACACAATTACAATCAGTAACCAAATGTTACCTTAAAGAGCTATTTTAACACAAAAATTACAATAATGTTTATATTTTTTATGTTATTTTCAGTTAAATATTTTTTGTGCATGTGATAATAATTAAATGTTATAAAAAAACGTTGCACTGGGCTGTAGCCAACACATTATATTGTCTCTCTTTCTAAATATAATTTTAAGAATTGCACTCTTTATACTATAATAGTCTTAAAAATAAAAGCACTACCAAATAAACGTCATCATTTTTTAATTATGAGGCTGCTTATTTGTTTGACAGTCAGCTTATTGAAGAATGCAATAAAAGTAGTGTATGCTCAAGCTCACTAACCTTAATCATTCAGAAGACACGAGATGTGTTTTTATATTTTTATATTAAATATATACATGCACCTGAGCCCAAAAGCTTGAAGTGCCATTAAAAGACTGAGAGGTGAATAAAATTCACTCAAATAATGCTTAACCTTCATCTTTCGGCCCTGTCTTTATGTGGACCTCAGAGTATGTGACTGATTCCTCTGTGCAGGTCAGTGAAGTGGGTGTTGAAGCTGGACAGTTCTGAAAAACAAGCCATGACTCAATGACATAATAACTGCATGCGGTGACAAATAAAGTGCATTTGTTCATTTCTTTTCTGAATTGTTCATATGCAACAATTAACTAAGCATGATTTTAATATGATTGATGACCAAATGCTCTTGATGGGCATTATTTACCTCATTTCTTGATCTCACACTGTCTCGAGAAAGGTTTACTGCTGCGTAAACAACACTTTCATGAGTGTCCGAGCAGTGTGATCCACGGGTAGCATCCACCTGAGAATGAAGTAATGATTTACTATCATTACTATCATGAAAAACCATTTGCTCTGCCAATATTTACAATCAAACGGAAAAAATTAAATCAACAAATTCACCAGGGCTTCTTTTGCTCTTGGTTCTATTCGGCAGTGTCCTAAAACAATAAATGCATCGTTAAGTTTAAAGCAGAAAAGAAACACACCATTTAAAAAAATTACTTTTTTTTTCTTACCTTTAAAATGTAGGTGAATAACACAGGCAACGCAGGTGATCAGCAAAACAAAACCCATTCCTGAAAGCACTGGCCACATCTGTGTTTCCATATTATAGGGGTTTGGTGTGAGAGCTGGTGGTGTCACTGTTGTTGAGTTAAGAACTACTGATGCAGTCACAGAGAATTTTAAATGTTTAAATCAGTTTTTTAAAAGAATAGAATAAAATTTTTAGAACAAAATAATAATAATAACAACAACCACTTACCAACGTATACATATGTCCCATTTCCATATTGATCAGATTCAAGTATAGGTAAATTCACGTGTGCTGAGCAGTAATACATTCCACTATGATTTAGACGTATTGACAGCAGGTTCAGCGTCACGTTAATAAACACAAATCCATTTACAGACGATGGACGAGAAGACACATTAAATGATTCGCTCATGATTATATTTCGATTATCCTGAAACCACTTAACCATGATTTGTTTCACGTCTGATTCAGCTTTAATGTGACAGGTGATGCTTGCGTTTGTGCCGTTCCATTCTATCCTCTCAGGATTTTGCCACAAAGAAATGCATAATCCAGGGACGAGACCTGCGAAAAAAAAAGAGTAAAAAAACAACTAATTAACATAATTTATTAATGTAGCGAGCTACTGACATCTTGACATTTAATTGTGTTATCGAGAAGGAAAGAAACCAATATTACCTGTGAAGCAGATGGTTGTGAAGAGAGCAGAGAGACTGGTGCGTGTCATTTCTTTAAACTGCAAAGACAGCGGTTTCTCATGTTAGCAGAGGCAGCTGTTTTTCATTTTTCCTCTGTGGTGTATCCTGCCGTTTGAAACAAAGCATCACCTTATCTGCATGAAGTCACACGCTGAGTTGACACCCACAGACAGGCCTTTTGGGCTCACATTATAGCATTTTTACTTTTTTGCTGTTGAGTAAGTGTCCTTAATGAATAATTTTATAATTATTATTATGTATTATTAATTTAGCAAACCTATTAATTTACTTTTTAAAAAGTACACTGAAATGCAATTCATACAAACAATAAATTCTTTCTACTATGAGCATGCTTTTAGTTTAACATTAAAATGTATTGTTTGATTTTTTTTGGAGGTGCATGAGGCCAAAAAACGAAACTGTCGTATTATCATACACACAAAAAGTCATAAAAACAACAACAAAAACTATAAAAGAGAAAAGGTTCAACATATTTTATCCATGGAAAATCCATATTTAAACCTTTGAAAATTTATTTTATTTTAAAACAAAGTGTTAGCAAAGATTTCTCCATCCTGCATCATCCAGTGCACTATTAAGTGTGATACAGTTCTTGTACACTATGCTGCGCTGTTTGCTTCCTTCCTCACTTACAGTACCATGCAACCGTGGGAAAATTGCCAGTGTGCATTTCTTGGCAGCCTTGTAATGTGATTTTGGGGCCATTATCCATATGGCTGTATCAGTTGTAACTTTAACGCTCCCTTCTCCATTTGACAGATAATGGTAATATGGGCAAGCAGACAGACTTTTTTTTTTTCTCCACTTGCCTCTCCTCTTACATCTTACATCGCACATTGGTTCAGCGTCCTGCATACATTCTCTCTCTCCCTCTCTGAAGTGGGATAGTGTTCAGGCCGGGTGGTAATTAGGTCATAAGCCATCTCTGACTCACTCAACGTCTCATCCATCGGCTTTTACACTTACCCAATCATCTGACATCCCCATGAGTGTCTTCTTGAGCTCTTGCCTTCTTGTTTCTCCTCCGGTGTTCCGTTCAGTTTCCTGATCTTCTCTGTAAATGTTCTCACCATCTCCTGATCCTTCCTAAGTCACGTCGCTTGTTACTCCTGCATCATGAGTCCTGGTCTTCAGCGGTCAGATGAAAAAACAAACCGCTCTATCGATGGCAGTTCGGACCACAGTTTTGGAAGGTTTGCTGAGGCGCAGGGGGCACCACCACTAAAAAATTATATTTTTTTGACTATTTTCACTTGCTTTTGTCCGGCATGGCCTATTAACATTGTCGCCTTGGTTTTTTCTCTAATGGTGAGTAAAGTGTTTTTTATTATATTATTGAGTTTACCTGGAGAGTAACATGTTTATATGCTGCTTTTTAAAAGGACAGTTCACCCAAAACATTCTGTCATAATTGGTGGATTAATAAAAATATATTTTGTTATTCACACAATGTCAGCGTTAATCAAAACTGTTGGTTTCCGACATTAAAATATCTTCTTTTGTGTTTCACACAGTGCAGGTCTGCAATGTCACGAGAGTCAACAATGACAGAATTAAAATTTTTGGGAAAGCTATCCTTTTAAAATACATTCTTATCTGAGGATTTAGATCATGACGTACAGTTTATCTTTGGTTTTATCTGGTGTATTTCTGTAGAGTTTGTTTTGTGTGTGTGTTTATAGTGTGTTTGCACTTGGCACTGTGTTATACACAAGGCTTTGGAATCTGAATAAACCTAATGTTCTTATGGTCCAGATAAACATATAAGTGTTATAAATAGACAGGCCTTAAGTATCTATGCAGTTCACTTTTGTAGCACTCCCACACTTGCAAACATGACTGCATACACTCTTTCACACTCACACACACACACACCCTTTCCCCTGCTCAAACATTCACACGGCAGCCTGCAGATGTGCTCAATTGCACAAGGCACGTGAAAGGTGGATACTGTGATGATGAACTTTCTCAGGCTGTTGTTCTCTAGATGAACAGGAAAGTTTTTTCAGTGGTTTTCTACCTGACTTTTCACACCTTGACCTCAGATTGAGAAACAATCTTACACTCTGGCCACTTACATTTTCTTTTCTTTTTAAAGTCATTTAAAAAGAAAGTTACTTTTGCTTTGAGCAATGTTTAATATGTTATATATATATATATATATATATATAAATATACAAATATACAAATATATATATATAAAAAAGATACAAATATATATATATACCTGAGGCCTGTGTATTATAGAATTCACTAATGTTATTAATTTAATAAATTATTCATTTATTATTATTCATTTAATTAAAATATATAGTACACTTAATTGTACTATTTATATATTTTATACATATATATATATATATATATATACTTTCAATTTATCATTTGC
>JAUCNO010001302.1:71402-83214 GCA_032353835.1 Enteromius viviparus
AACCGAGCCAAAACTATATCCTTATAGAAATCCTGGCCAGGACGCGTCCGGGGAAAATGGCACGTATGGTCACCCTACACATTCTCAGCCTGTTTGTCTGTCTCTGTCTCCCCATGTCATGTACTGGACTCCATTCCCCAGAATGCACCTCTCCTCCACAGCTGTTTCTAGTTAGGTTTAATCATTCAATGATTATCACCTGTATAAATACCAGTCGATGTGCATGTCTCTTCATGGTCCATTACACTGTCGGTGCTTACATTTTGATGTTCATTCACCTTGGCATGAGCCAAGGATTTTCCATTTGTGGTTTACAGTTGAAACATTATTAGCATAAACATGGCTGAAAATTTTGAAGAGTACTGTTACTACAGAGTTTTAGTTAGAGACTCCAAATTTGCTTTGGTTAATGTTGAGAGTGTCCTCTCTCAGTGTGCCAAATGTCACAACTTTCCTGCAAGTGGCTACCATATGGGCTACCATAGATTCAACAGTGAAAGAAACAGATAAGAATAACAATATTGCCAATGGATACTATAGGTGCCTACATACCTTTGGTGCTTGTCCCCTAATAAATGTTTTTTATTACTTCTTGTTGCACTGGGTATAATAATCCATGCCATGCTTAGCTCATCATTTAGCCTTAGGAGTGCTTGGCCCTGTAACTATTGCTTGCAGCTGTATTTATAGATTAATTTGTTAATTGTAGTTAATCATCAAGTCACTATTTATTTATAGACTATTTATTTATATACAGTATATAGACTATTAACTATATGAACTGAAAAGTTTAGAAAATATTAAGTACTATCCAATGCTTTGCAAATTATTTGTGATTTGTTAGTGTAAACTTATAAAAAATTGTTACCAAATAAATGTATTTCCTGTTTTATTTTTTACTTGACTTTTGCTTTGTGCATTTACATTTTTGTCAGATCTGAATAGGTGCATTTTATTAAATATTCTAGCACACAAGAACTTGCATTTACAAACCTGATGCTTTGAGTATCTGTAGAGCCATCATTTTTCGTTCATTTGCCATTTCCTTTCTGGAAGTTCCAAACTGTAAAACGGGAATAGCTGGAAATGCCTTCATTATTCCTCTTGCCATCTAAAATCAGTTAATATACAAGACCATCATACATGTGTCAGACTCAAGCATATGGCAGCTTTCCTAAGTATTTAGTAAATTTCTATAAAACATGGATGCAGAAATAATACATTAATATAAAAAAGATAACAGACAGATAGGTATTACAATACACTTCACATACCAAGACGACAATGACCCCACAGCTAGTGCCATCCTGCTGGACTTGATGTGTCATAACTCCTCCTTTCCACTGTATATCCACCCACTTGGTTTTTCCACGGTGCATTTTTAGGTACTCACTGCATGCGATGTATAATTTTAGTATGTACTTTTTTCATAACTAATACAATCTAAAAATTAAAATAACTTGTCTCTTCTAAATGTATAACTTGTATTACATAAAAACTATGTCCTTCACTATAGTCATTATGTCTTCACTACAGTCAAAGCAATTCTTGTTTTCAGAACAATAACCTGTTAATATGGCTGTTGAGCTGAATGCTAGGTGATGGCCACAATGCAAGTATTTGAAATTATATTGATGCATACTGATTACTTCTAATGTTAATGAAAATAAAGGTGTATCTAAGTTTTATCTCAAGATAAACAAACAAAACAAAAACAAAACCTTAACACATGTAATCACAGTAGCCATATAATGTGGGTGATGAGAGAATGAATTGCACAAGGAATACCTGAATTTGTTTGCCGCATCAATTGAGTCATCTTCCTCTGTGGAACTTTTAGAAGGATCTACCAGGTACACAGTGTGGTGGACTGCATTTATGAACTAAAAATAATAAAGTGATACAACCGCTACTAATACTGAGTACATCCAGACTTGGTAATGAGTGAAGTGAAGTTACTCATATACTCACCAGAAACTTCCAATGGACTTCGCCAATGTTCACAAAAGAAACAATTCCCTGGTAATTCTCAAAATTAACCTGTCAAAGAACCATTACTAAGTACATTTACCTTTTAAAAGTACTATAAATTTAACCATAATTATGCATGTAGTTTTGCAAACTGATATTTTTGTATATAAAAACAGAATATTGCATGACCATACTGTAGTACATCCACTGTAACTACCTGTGGCAAACTTTGGCGGGCAAGCTGAACTTTATCTCCAAACAGAATCACACCTGCTGTGTAGTGATCAAGAACGTAAATGGAATTCCCCATCTGTAGTTCCTTGGCAGCCAGATGAAACAGGGCTTCAATTATCTATGGAAAACAATTGTGTATTTTTTTTTACATTTCTTTGAAGATGTGTTATATATTAAGAGTTCAACATTTAGAAACCCGTGATCACATTATTGTTCTATCAAGGATATATATATTTTTATATTATTACTTATTATTCTAAGAAAAATGCTACTTCAACAACATCAGCAAGATTGCAGCAATTTGTTCTTTAATCTTAAAACGAATCATTGTGTTTCAACCATTTCAGTATTGAAATGTATAAACATTGTATAATGTATAAAGATTAAAGGAGAAGTTAATAATGAATAAGGGGTCCCAAATCGAAAGTGTTTCCTAATTTTTGACAACATGTTTATAGTTCTGAAAAGTAAGCTAATGTAACTACCTTGTAACAAAAAGAAATGTATGCTTAACCTCACCAACTAGCCACAGGTGTGGCCGAAGTGTACGTAGCTCACTGTGCCGAATGACAATTGGTGTTCCTTCATTTTGAGCAGGTATAACAGAAACCACGACCTCTGTGTTTCTCTTTTTCCACAAAGAGGTGAGCTACAAATTTCAACCAAACATGACAGATAGTCAATCAGAAATGTAATGCATTTCAATTTGATCTGTTATTTAACCTACTGTATTTATTAATTCTACTTTTAAAGCAATCCAGAACATTTAATAGTTACTACTATGAGTTTAAATAAAAAAAAAAATAAAAAAAAAACATTCTTACTTTATGCTGTAGAGTTGCTGTTGGATTTACTAATGTAGCCTTTTCAGCAACAATGTCTTCATGGTCCCTCTCCAGGGATGACTTTGGGTTTGGTGGTGAGCTTTGTTTTACAACAGGACCCTCAGACACTAAGGGCTTTCAAGTGTATAAAAACAGATAAACAGCGTTTATTTTTTGGCAATACATTGTTTTATTATTTTTTTCAAGAGTCCTGTTGTCTGCAGAATTTTCAGTTGCAATGTATATTATAGTGATTATGGTGTTACATGTTTTACAGAAGTAAATTAAATTCACAATCTTCACATAACATAACAGTCCTAATTCTTATCCACCAATGGAAAACAGTTTACAAAAAAAGGGCTGGTTGAAATTTCCATTGGTGGATAAGAATTAGGACTGTTATGTTATGTGAAGATTCTGAATTTAATTTACTTCTGTAAAACACATTACAGTATTACATTAACACTATACCTTCTTCTTTGATGTCTTGAAAACAAAAGGTTTGCAGACTGGTGTGACATATCTTCCCCGTTTTTTCTGTTGTTTTTCTTTCCATCTTTCTTGTTCCACTCTGTAAGTCTACATACAGTAAAGGTTTTTTAGATCTCGTTTACATATTATTATAAAACAAAACATGTAATTATCCTAATCGACTATTTTCCTTCAAAAATACAATACACATTACATCTTCAATGACACATTGCTTAAAATATGCTAACCTTCCTTCGAAAAACTCTTTCAGAGTCCTCATACTCCTTCAGGAGTCCAGTGTGGCTAGTCTGATACTGGGCCACAAAGTCATCAAGCCTGGTTAGCCGGCCAGAAGTAAAACGAACATGTTTTAAGTCCCACTGGCTCTTTTCCATGATTCCTTGCGTTTTATTGTCCCGTGTAATGTTCTGAGAAAGGATACAATGACAGGTAAGTTCCTGAAATAATAATAACACTATATATATATATAATAATAATAAGATCTGACACAATTTACTGTTATGGTACATACAATATAATTACTTGTCTTGTAAGTTTTCTCAGCGCATTGTATCTCCTGGAGCACTGCTCATATTGTGGTCCTGTCCCATGTCGTCCAAGGTCACCTTTGGATTTAAAGAAAAAGAAACATTTTGTCAAATTATCAAAAAACACAGTCTGATTTTTCAGTCAAAAAATGGAAATGTGGCATAGTTATGACAAACCTAGCATTATCCCAGTCCATAATCCAGCAAAAGGTAGAATGTACTTCTTCAGGTGGTTGATAAGCCCTTTGCAGTGGTACACATTGAGTTCTCCGTGCTTGTCCAGTGGGGCATTTGAAATAACTGCATTGCAACGTTTTGCAAATCTGTTGCTTCCTGTAATGTCCTATAAGTAATGGAAGAATGTGTTATTAGAGGTGTGTTTTACACTACTGTTTCTGTTCATTGCTACTGTTTTCTACTTGTTGTGTTATTGTGCACATAATTAAACCTTTGAACAACTTGTGAATAATTTTCTTTTGTACAACAATTTAACTGACTTTGTTCTTTCACATTGAAATTGGACTGCAATGTTTTGGACATACAGTGCACATACAGTAATGTTTTACGATAAAATCTGTAATGTTGAAAATATAATATATTCCATAAATAATAACTTGCCTACACTGCATTTTCAGTGTAACCCAAATCGTAGTTACATAGGACATACTACAATTCATGCACTGTGTTACGAAATGAGTACACAAGGTGCAAGTGCAAACAATGTTTAATTAGGAGTAATTAATTAGGTTTAACTGAGTACTTGGGGAAGAAGCAGAGGGGAAGTCCAGGTCCGGGCAAATACGCGAATGAATTTCATTGGCATACGCTGATTAGGATAAGCTGATCCCAATCGCAGCGCGAGTATAAGTAGGTCAGCAGATCTAGCGTTCATTAGTTTTTCGCTGAGGAGCCGAGCCGATGTTACAGGCCCTAGCGGCGGTACAGCCCCTAGGGCGACGGGACGTGACGTCTCCGTTCCCTTCTTCAGGGAACGAGGGTTACAATACGTAGCCGAGACGTTCCCTTTCAGTCAGTCACTCAGATGTCACGTCAGTGACCGACGAATAGGGATCCCTACCAAAGTGCCATAGAGACTGTCCCTTTCAGCCCCATGTGAGAGTCACCAACCCCCTGTGTTTGGTCTGTAGGAAGGTAGACTCTGCACATGGACCATGGAACCTTGGGCACATAACCGGGCCGTGGTCTCTAGGTTTTCAAGCAAGTCAGCAGAGACTGAGCACGCTCTTCTGTGAGGCGCGCTGTTTGAGCGACCGAGTCCAATTCCATCCCGAGAAAAGAGATCCTCTGCACCGGACAGAGTTTGCTTTTTTCCCAGTTGACCCGAAAACCCAATAGGCTGAGGTGTTGTAACACCAAGTCCCTGTGTTCGCACAACTGAGCTCTGGACTGTACTAGTATTAGCCAATCGTCGAGGTAGTTGAGAATACGAAACCCTTTCTCCTTCAGAGGAGTCAGGGCTGCCTCGGCCACTTTCATGAACACACAAGGATGACAGGGATAGCTGAAGGGCAGGACACAATACTGATATGCTTCTCCTTCGAACATGAACCTCAGGAAGGGCCTGTATCGCGGAAGGATTAAAACATGAAAGTATTCAAAAATGCGTTTCGGCGTCAACATCTTGAACGGAAGCCTGTGAAGAGCTCGGTTCAAGACTCGCAGATCCAGGATTGGTCGTAACCCACCACCTTTCTTGGGCACTTTGAAATATGGGCTGTAGAACCCTGTTCTCATATCGGTTGGAGGGACTGGCTCTATTGCTTTCTTCCTCAGAAGAGTAGCAATCTCTGCATGCAGAACAGGGATATTGTCTGCATTCACTGTGGTGAAGTGAACACCGCTGTACCTGGGAGGTCGCCAGGCAAACTGAATCGCATAACCGCGCCGAATGGTGCTGATGAGCCATCGAGATGGTCTGAGCCCGATCCAGGCATCCAAGAACCGAACAAGAGGCACCATTGCAACCACCGGGGTGCCGGAGGTGGGGCAGCGAGGTGGAACGCAGGAGTCCAGTCCGAGCGTCTCTGAGCCGGTTCAGAGGGAGGCCTGCATGTGTATGTGTGTGCAAGTTACTGTGTGCAGTAGTGGGGCCGGAAGTCCGTTGGTTAATCCTCTACAAGCTCTGAAATGAGAGAAGAGTGAGTGTGTAACAAAGCCCTTTTTACAGGCCTGTCCACACGCCTCATCCCCTCAGGGGACCCAGGGGGGAAGAAAATTGCTCTTTTGTCAAGGTTTTGGGTACCACTAGCCCTGAGGTTAGCGGCTGTTTGCGAGCAGACGAAGAGATCTCCATCCGACCCTCCTCCAGAGGAGGGAGTGGTGTTACCATCTCCTGAAGAGCAAATCCTTCCATCCTGGCTGTCCTAGAACCACTTGCATTTCCTCTTGCCACCAGGTCCTGCAGGCGGTTGGGCAGGCTGAGGCAGTGCCTGCGGAGTCCGGGTGGAGGCAGCAGCTGGACGCTGCGGCAAGATGTGACGGATCACCTCGGCCTGTTTCTGGGCAGCGGAGAACTGCTGGGCAAAAGTCTCCACTGTGACCTTGTGGGGGGACCCACTCAATCCCGACTCCCCTGGTGGCCCGGGCAAGCATAGCAACCAGTTCAGGATCAGTATCCGGAAAGGTTAAGCGGCCATCGGACGCCGCTCCGGGACCGGATGCCTCATCTCCCGAACCGTACTCTCCAACTGATGCTGTGACTGACATCTGGTCATCAGGGGGAGCTCCAAGGGAAACATCCGGCGCCATTTCCGGCTGACCGGCTGCACCGATGGAAACTCCATCAGTGTCGGAGCGCATGCAACAGGGGGCGCTCCTCGAGGGGAGTTCCTCACTGTAACTGTCAGGCTGGCCCTGTTTCCCCTGGACCCAGAAGCTCCGTGGACACTGCCAGCGCGAGCACCGGAACGCGGAGGAGGAATAGGGACTTCCCCATCGGCCATGTAATTCAGCCTTGTCCGCAACTCAGAGATGGTCATCTTCCCACAAAAGGAACATTAACCATCCATAAACGCCGCTTTAGCATGCTAAATGCCCAGGCATGTTAGGCAGCGTTCGTGACTGTCCGCCGGCGCCACGTAACGGCCACATCCAACAACGCACGGATGGTAGGACATCCCAAAGGAAGCGTCATTGAAAAGACGTACCACCCGTGAGTACTCTTTTAGCTTTTGCTCTTTTTGTGAAAGGCTGATGCCAACAGGGAAGATGGTCGTTCGGTAAACAATGCAGACAGTGCAATACAATTGTTACCGCCACTCGACTGGAATTACCGTCGCTGCAATGCCGTAACACCAGCCTTTCTCCATCGATTCAGAGTAGAAATGGCTCCAAGAACATTTGCATGAACTGCTCAGCTCTAAAGCGAAAGGCAAAAGAACGCTGGATCTGCTGACCTACTTATACTCGCGGTGCAATTTGCTTCAGCTGATCCTAATCAGCGTATGCCAATGAAATTCATTGGTGTGTTTGGAAACACAGAGTTGTTTTGGCATCTCGAAGTGAGATTCCTATTCGTCGGTCACCGATGTGACATCAGAGTGATCGACTGAAAGGGAACTTACTTTCAAAGATATTAAATATTTAGTACAGAGTACTGAGTTTTGAAAATAATCCATCATGTGATGCTGTTTGTACTACTGGTTTTGAGATATACACTTACAGGTTTGCATTATTAAAAATGAATAGTTTTTTGGTTACCAGTATGTCCTCCTTAGTATGATCCACAAAAAAAAAAATAATAATAAAATAATAACAGTTCCCACTTTGACCCTTTTGAAAATCAACATGGCCTTGGGAAGGAACGCACCTCAGTATCACATACATAGATATATAGATTAATAGATCTCATTCGATCAGTCTGTCTATGGATGGATGGACAGATGGATAGAAAGACCATTAGATCTGAATGATCAGATAATAGATCTGACATTTACCTTCAAGTCATCTGCATCACCTCAGGACTCGGTAGTCTCATCCAATGGAGTCCCTTTTTTTTGCAACCATGATTGCAGGTTCTTGAAGTGTTTCTCAACACTTTCACCACAGAATGGACTGGAGAAGACAACTGTAGCACTTTGAAGCATGTCATCCAGTTCTTTTAAAGTGCTTGCAGTTGTGAGGGCACCAAAAACATGCATTGCTAGGTGGTAGTGGTTTTTAGCACTGTGGAAAGCAATATAACAATTTTAATCAAATTTGTAATTATATACTGAAAGTTCATTTATAACATTAACATGACAGCATTAATTGAAATTATTTATCTTGTGTGTACTAAAAACCCATTATGCTCTGCATTTAAGATGGAATGGATGGCACAATGTTAAGTGTCTTTTAAAATGTATGTTTTGAAAATTACAGTTTACACTTGTCTAAAAGTAGCAGACTGATGTGATTAATAGACATTTAACAATAATGTACAATGTTTTTTTAACGTGTACCACAAGGATTTTTCTGTTAAAATAGGTTCTACTTACTACTTTCTGCACATTTCCTTTGCGTTCTTCATCACATGGTTAAGGCATCTATGCGGAATTGGCACATCAAAATCTTCCCGTTTTCCTTTTCCATGTGCAATACTGTAATAGTGGTTTATTGTGTCAGTCAGGTTTTTTTTGGCAAATGCCAGGCATATAGCCTGCATTAACACAATTGACCCATCACAAATGACCATGGCAGGTGACCGCATACCCTTCCTTCCAAACCACCTTGCCACGTCTGTTTGGAATGCCTCAAGAAAATATAAAACTGAGGCTGTGGTGTGGTCGCAAGTAAGGTACATGGCAACAGGTAACGGAGATGATGTTTTGCGTGGATTTCTAACCACCAACTCATACACATAAAATGGAGGTGACCCAGTCTCTTTCCGCATAATGCTTCCAGTTGCATCAAGATAAATGATGTCCTCCTGGAATCGTTCCTGATATATTTGTATACTCCTTTGAGACCAAAGGAGCACCCCTTTTGGGTGTAGCATCACTTTCTGCAGTACCTCATCAGGACTGTTTGTTCTGTTTTGCAGCATTATTTGAAGGCTGATTATCTCATTACTGTGTTGGCGGCTTGACTTACGGGTTTCCCATGAAATGTTTTTTAAGACATTGGGACTCGGAGCAACATCCCTACAGCCGGACTCCATGACATCCTCAGGTATTTTTGCTATATTTTCTAAAAACATTGCTCGTGGGAGCTGTCTTTGTAAATTTTTCCCTAATGTTTTTCTGTCGTTTGCTCTGACAGGTCTTCTTTTCAGTTCTGTGCGATTGTGTATGCAGTATTCTCCCTGAAATTCCTCTGTTGCTTTTAGGTCCGTGTCACTATCCACAGTAACTGTAACGGTAACTGGACAATCTGCAGTAGGCAAGACATCTGGGCTGCCTGATGTCATACCCAATCCCTTCAGTCTATGTCTTTTGAATGCAAAAGAACAGTACGGTTGTATTGTCCTCAGCCCTTTTGCAATCACTTGGGTCCATTGAAGTCCTGCAAAGCCCCTAATTTTCCTCTTTTTTTTCAGGTTATCCCACTCACTCCTGTCAATGAAGAAGAAGGAGGGGTTTGTAGGTAAAGAAATTTTGACAAACCCGTCTTCACTGATCCTGGAGCCCTAATGCAAATGTACAATGTTAATGGTTTGCCATGACTATTAAAAATTAGCGTTCATCTACACTAATTTCACATGTTATGTATGAAAGTGTAATTTGTACAACAACAGCTGAATTATTTGACTGTTGCTTCAGTTGGTGCTGTTTATTTGGGGTTTACATTTAGCCATATGTTGTTTTGGACTGTTCACTTCTCTATATGCATTTTTTAGCATACATATGCTAAATTACAGTTACAAATTTCTACTTTGCTAATTTGTATTTGGGGTCTAATTTATGGTTAAATTCTTTATTCCATACAAAACATATAAAACAGTTTTTGTGTTCTTAATACTGTAAAATCTCAATAAAAATACTTGAAGCAATTCTAACCTCAAAAATGTAAAGGAACATTAGAAAAATATATAAATTATGTTAAAACTTTAGTTATAAAAAAATTATTAGGCACTGTACTACACAGTGGCGTTACAAAGACTGAGCTGTTTTAAACACATCACAAACAATGATAACTAACTGATTCAGAAGACTTGCGTTCCTCATCTCCTGCAGCACTTCCACTGTCGTCGGATGGCACTGGATATAAGGACGACTCTGGCTGGTGCTTCACAGAAAGAGCACAAATAGTGACATGACAAGGTAGCAAGACATGCATGAAACAGACTTTATTACCAAACAGGTTGACTTACTGGTTCAGAAGACTTGCGTTCCTCATCTCCTGCAGCACTTCCACTGTCGTTGGACGGCACTGACTCTGGCTGGTGCTTTAATAAAGTATAAAAACATGAGGTTAAGTTAATCTCAAAAATATAGGTCAGGTTGTGACTGTCTATAAATATAGGTCTATTAGAAAATATTTATGACTGCATGTAACAAGAGAAATGTATATGTACATACATATTTACACATAAAAGTATGTGGGGAATCACATTTTAATTGTGTTTAATTTAATTTATTTTTTGTCAGAATGCAGGTTTTTAAAGCCTTTTAGTGAAACAAAGTGCTCACCTTGCGAAATGCTCTTAGCAGTCTGTAGCGATTGTTTTTGTTGTTTGGAATGGTAAGTGCACTGCACACCTGTCCCCAAAAGCCATCTTTATTTGTGACATTGTCGTCAAAAATTGTATCTTTTCTCAATAATTCAACAGACTCCATAATTTTCTTGACTGATATATGTTTGGTTTTGTTCTATAGAAAAATAAAAAAACATTAATACAATTAAAAACATAGCTGTTGGACATAGTTATTGAACTGCATTTTCGTTGATGGATGGTATAAAATTACTCACCCCAAACACCCTGAATGAGTGCACTCTGTGGAAAATCCAACGTGACAATTAGCACGATAAAAACATAAATGTCCCTGCTTTAGGCCTATATAAATAATTTTTCAAAGTTATCATAACCGTTATTACGTTAACATAATATCGTTAACCAGTATCATCAGTTTTCGGGAATTATTTTGTCTGAGAAATGGCCTGTTAAAACGTATTTATGACTGTCGACATACGTAATGTTGCTTAAATAAAAAAAAGGCCCTATATATATATACATATATATAGCATAGGGGCTGTAATATGTAATAAAAGTTGCGTTCACCTTTGCTCTTTCTTCGACATCCTTCCAGTCCTTGTGCAAACCTTCGATTTTTTGTTGTTTACCCTAATGCAACAATGTTATCGTGCAATTATAACCGTACTCTAGTGGGCGTTGATGCCTTCTGGGTGGATGACTGTTTAGGTCTCACAAGTGCCTGACAGGAACTTTACAATTCAGCGCTTTTGGAAATTTTGATTATTTTTGCATAGCAATCATTGTGTTGTAGACAAAATTATTTGACGTAAAAAATAAAATAAAAATAAGCTGTTTAGTCTAATTTGATAATTTGAAACCACATGATGCTGCTAATAAGGCTGCACGATTTTTTTTTCTATTGACTCCAAGGAAATATGCAACTATTCATGGGCACATGTATTTCAGTCATTGTTTATAAATATTTATTTTTTTATGTATGTACATAATGATAATAAGCATTTATTGTTATGTTATGTGTGTGTACACTCAAATAAAGGAAATTAGCTGGTTATTACATTAACACAAACGTAATGTGTAATTTTAACAAAATTATTTCATGTTTCAAAGGT
>JAUCNO010001302.1:83314-98366 GCA_032353835.1 Enteromius viviparus
GAATTAATTACATTAAGAGTTGTACTTATCCATTTCTATATAGCAAATAAGCTAATATTGTTTTGGTAAATTGTGTTGTTCTTATTAATTATAAAATATATAAAAAAATATAGGTTTGTATTTCATATACATTTCCATTTGGAATCCAGATTAGGGAAATATACATTTCCATTTGGAATCCAGATTATAAGCTAATATTGTTTTGGTAAATTGTGTTGTTCTTATTAATTATAAAATATATAAAAAAAATATAGGTTTGTATTTCATATACATTTCCATTTGGAATCCAGATTAGAGCTAGTTCCGGGTGTATTATATAATTTATGCCCGATGCCGGCAGTGTCGGCTCAGTATATATATATATATAAAAGCTAAATTGATTTGAGTTTGAAAATGAGCAATAAAGTGTTCTTTAGTCAAAATGTATACTTACAAAGCCAAAGATGCGGTGATGCTATGGCTCTGAAAAGAACCTTTTTGGTGTTTGGAGCTGCTGTAGACACAAGCAAAAGGGAGAAACAGAAGATCAAATATGAGTGAGATATATCTCAGAAATATTTACTGACAATTCAATAAACTAATATAAATAAATTAAAACTAGACTTCCGGTTATGGAGCGGTACTGAGAAGACGCGAGTTAATAACCCTCCAATAATTTTGAATATAAATCCTTAATACTCACAAAAACTTTTCCATAACCATTCGTATCTAATGCACAAAAATCTATTGACCGAAATGGCACCAAAAAAGAACAGAACTCAAGAAAAAGTGAATAACGAGGCTCAAGAGATGTCGCAGAACTCAGGCGAAATAAAAGAAATGGAGGAAGATGACGAAAACGAGTCTACCGAAGTCACAGTGATGTCGGTTCCCAATGCAGATGTGTAACAAGCCATTAAGGAAATGGACAAACGAGTTACGAGTAAAATTGATGACGTTATGTCGATTAAAGAGGTGAAGGAACGTGTGAAGGAGGCCGAAGAACGCATTTCAGGAACGGAAGATGAAAACGTTCAGCTAGGAGCTTGTGCTAATCTCCTTGAATCACAAGTTAAAAAACTGACAGAAAAGGTTGATGACATGGAAAATAGAAGCAGACGGAACAACCTGAGGCTAGTGGGATTACCAGAAAAAGAAGGAAACGATGCCTGAGTGTTTCTGGAGGGCTGGATTTCGAAAATATTGGAAATGGACTCTAACACATTGTTAGTTCTAGAACGCGCTCATAGACTGGGCCCACAACGAAATAAGGAGGATCAGAACCCAAAACGGAATGACAGGACACCACCAAGAACGGTGATAATGAAGTTCCTAAACTTCAAACAAAGAGAACAGGCGCTTAGAGCGGCCAGGTCCAAGGGGGTGATTTCTTACAAGGAACATATCCTTCGCTTTCATCCAGATGTTTCGGCTGATATTCACAAGAAACAACGGGCGTATGATGGTGTGAGACAAAAACTACGAGAGAGAGGAATCGGCAAACACAGGATCTTATATCCCGCTCGTCTTCTGCTTACATATCAGGAGAAATCAAGGGTGTTTGACACACCGGCGGCGGTTGAAAGCTTCATGGAAGAATTATCCACAGAATAAAGGTGGGCTCAATTCAATCAGACTATTAAAGACCTGAATGCAGGTTTGAGAGAACTCGGACCATTCACTATAAACGATATCCCCTTTTCTTTGTTGAGTTTCGTTAGCGAACAGAGAAAAATCTGTGGAATAACAGAATACGTTCTCTGGAAATGTGATAATGTGTGTTAATAGTTTGAGGTCATATGTGAGAAAAATGTCACAAATAGGGTTTTTGTGTTGAATATAGATATACCTGATAGTTCCTCACGGGAGTGTGGACCAATCAGCGCCATAGACAAAGTGTAAGGGGGGGGGGGTCATCGCAGTAGTATGGACACTACTGGGGAAATCGGGGTTGTTCATGTTGTTCATGGTTGCTTATGATTTTATTTTTTGCTTCTCAGTATTTAAGATTTTTGAGTCTTTAAAAAGTAAAATACCTCGTAATAAGAAATGTAAAAGATCATGGGGGAGACAGGGTATGTAAAATTTGTAACCTGGAATTGCAGAGGACTGGGCAATATTAAAAAAAGATCAGACAATTACAAACACAAGTAGTTTTTCTTCAGGAAACCCACATGGTAAAAAGTGAAATAATTAGGATTCGACGGAGATGGCAAGGGCAAGTTTTCGCTGCTTGTCACGCTTCTAATGCGAGAGGAGTAATGACTTTAATTCATAAATCTATCCCAATACAGGTTCAGAAAGTAACAAAGGACACACTATGTAGATATATTATCTTACAATGTACCTTTTTATCAGAAAAGTTAAATTTAATCAATATTTATGGTCCAAACGATGACAATCCTAAATTTTTTAGTGATTTGTTTTTGTTAATTTCTAACTTGCCTGGATATTACCTGTTTGCAGGATATATGAACTGTGTGTTGGATCCTAGTAAAGATCGATCAACAGGGATAGATAAGACACACACTAAAACTAGGAAGGTGATACAGGAATCTATGAAAGATCTTAATTTAGTAGATATTTGGAGGGATCTTAACCCTACAGCAATTTCATACTCCTGTTATTCTGGTATACATCAAACATACTCACGTATTGACTACTTTTTAATCTCTGCACAATTGCTTAACAAAACAATAAATTGTAGATATCATAGTATAATCATCTCTGACCACGCAGCAGTATCTAACATACAAAATTACAAAATGTATAATTCCTCCACCTAAATGGTGCTTTCAGATAGGATGGCTTCATGACCCAGAGTTTGTTGAATATGTGGGAAAGCAAATCGATATGTATTTTGAAATTAATAGGTCTGAAACATCTGCTTGTATTAGATGCGAAGCATTCAAGGCTTTTATTCGAGGACATATAATTGGGTTTTGTAGTTCAAAAGCTAGAAAATTTAGACAAAAATGAAACAATTAGAAGATCAAATAAAACAATTAGAAAATAATATCTTTCAGAAAACTACAGACGAAACTACAGTAGAAGAAAAAGAAAAATTGCTATTACTTAGGTCCAAATATAATGAATTGTCAGCAAGTAGAGCAGCTTCAAAAGCCTTAAGGTTGAAACAAAATTTTTACGAACATGGCGATAAAACAGGAAGGTTACTTGCATGGAAAATTCGACAACAACAATCAGAACGTACTATCTCAACAATTGAGAGTCCAAAAGGAAATATAGTTGATCCAGTTGAGATCAATGAATCATTTAGAACCTACTATGAAAAACTTTATAACTCTTTATAACTATAAGTGCTCATTAAATGGTGACATTCAGATTCAGACAAAATTTTTAGATAATTTAAATATACCTCAGATTTCAATTGAAGAAAAGATTAATTTAAAAGAAAATGGAGAAGCCATTGACTCTATGAAACCAGGAAAAGCAGCGGGCCCAGATGGACTGCCTATAAAAATTTATAAAACATTTAAAAAAAAAATTGCTAAGTCCTTTTATGGAAATGATAGTAGAGGCATATCATCAAGATCTCTTGCCTGCATCAATGAAAAGAGAGACGCTAAGAGGACCCAGCCCCCGCCTTCCAGCCAGCCTGAATTTCCACAGGAGCCCGCTGGCTTCCTATTCGAGGCTGCATGCCTTTACGCCCTTAGATCTCATTCTACTCGCCATCCGCCAAAGCAAGATGGCTGTGTCAGCACTGAATGAGAAGGGGCAGAAGGCTGTCCTTCTCCACCAAATGATGTGGATGGCTCAGCCAGTGATGCTGGGGACTTAGGCAGAGGCAAAGATGAGGGGCTGCTTTCAAGATCACGGCAGGGCTCATCCTCATACAGCACTGGAACTGTGATGTCCTCCATGATCTCTTCCTCAAACCCCTCATCTTGTAGGTCCTGGTCATCAACTGCCTCCACAAGCCTGTCTTCTTCCTCTGGGTTCTGGAGCACCGGAGTCAGTGTTTATCCAGTCTGACTGTACAGGTACTCCATTCCCAGCAATTCACCTACAAGAATCAAATGGGGAAAAAAGAAAGCATTCTTAATATTCTGTCAAGTACATTAACCCATTTAATCCTGCAGGATTTAGGTATACATATAAATCCAATTGCAGTTGTTAGCTGCAGTAAAATTTTAAAATGACAAACACTGCACTAAATTAAAATTTCAAATTTTATATATGATGTTACAATATTGTTGTTTGGTAGCATTTTTTTTTAAACTTATTATTTCTATCAGTGTTGTACAAGGTTTTTTTTAATAGAATAGAAACCCTAGAGGGTGATTAAATAGAGTGTAAGTTAAATGTAGCTGGGCTGAGATATCTAAGAATTTTTATGACTGTATAAATATGTTAATTCAGTACACATTATCCCACCAGTGACAATTGTAAACGACTACAAAACACAATTTTTCACACACTTTTCCAAAAAATATTTTTTTAATAATTATTGATTTGTTACAGTGACACATCACCCAAGAATGGAAACACAATGGAATTAAACAGTTTAAACAGGCTAAATAGATAAACTAGTACAATATAAAACAATAAATAAATGAATGAATTTCTTGCCTGTATATGCTCCCGGAGGGCGATAGCGCTCATCCCAGTGCTTCCCAAATACCTTCTGGCTTAGCTGGTCCAAAGCCTCTCTCATGGCGCTTCCATATGACCGGATAGAGGATGCTCCTTTGATGGCATCTTCCATTCGGTCATCATTCCAACGCATCAAGCCCTCAAGAAGATAGGCCTGAAAATGCGCATCACTGGCACTGGTTCCTAAAAGTAAATAAATAACAGCAAAAAAATTAAATAAACAAAAAAGTACCTGGTTACATGTAATTGAGTAATGTAATTACATTAAAAATGACTGCTATTATAACTAGAGTTACTAGTGACTTTGTCAGAGCTTATGACATCAGAAAAGAACCGTGATATTACTGTAGAGTGTGACATTTATTAATGTGACACCACTTTAGAGAAATGGAAGCAGTTGCGGTGCTTATATTCTTTACAATAAAATTTGTAATGTATGTAATACCTGGAATAAAACGGTTCAGGTGAAGGTGGAAGGACTCCAAAGAGGTAGATCCACGGGCACACCGGTAACAGCACAGCTCCACACCGCCTTTCTTCAGTGTCCTTGTCTTCAAGTACAGCGGAAAGTGCTCTGGGTCTTGGATACACGGCACGTGCCTCCGCTGTTTTTTCCATATCTGCTGGGTCCGTTCATGGTCCAGCAGAGGAACTCCAAGAGTGTCTTTTCCGGCTGTACTGTCGAACAGATTGATCAGTGATTCGATCAACCTGGTGGTCTCCTCCACCCCCCTGGTCCTCCTCCGGCAGTGCAGTGCCAACTCCCTTCGGGTAATGCGAGCATTGACGGCCCTTTCCGAGATGTGGCCAGTCTTTGCCAATAGCTCACCCTCCTTTGCACGGCGAAGAGCAGCCACATCATCTGGATCCCAGTGAAAGATGCACGCGGACAGACGTGCCATGAAGATCCCGTAGAGCGGATGAGCTTCTGTCGTGACACCAGCAGCAAATCGGCGCATGAAATGCCAGATGTCAAGGCGCACTTCAAGCTCATCCCACTCTGGAAACATGATGTTCACCCGGGACTGGCCGTGCTGACTGCAGCAATCTCTGTCCACGTACATCACTTTAGGGGCCGCCTCTCCTGCATCCCGGTAGCGTTTCATCAGGCCAGCTGCCATGGCGTCCAGTCCATGTCCCTCGGCGGCTGTCAGCACAGAGACAAGGACCTGGCCGTGTTCATTTCCAACGTTTGTACACCAGGCAGCTGTTCCTGCTGCAGCACCTGCAAGCTTCTTCGTGACCTATTGGAAAAAATAAAAGGGTTAAAAACCATATCCATATCTGGCAAATTTCTGGATAGAAACAGGGCTGAAAAAAAGTACCTTTTTTGTGGAGTCCATTTTGAGTACACTGCCAAAGACAGATGTGATTTTGGCCTTGACCTCATGCAGTCGCCCCAGAACATCCCTGGCGTACACAGCTAACAGCCACTTTGGTTTAGGCAGAGCAGGTAAAAGGGGAGGCTCAGCGAACACAGGAGGCTGCACATGGGAGGACCTTGTGAATGGTTCACAAACAGTCAGGTACTGCAGGACACGCTGTGTCCATGCCTCACTGTGCTGTTCCATCAGCTTCTTGTAAAGCTGAGTCACACTGTTGCCCAGTGTCCTTTCCCTCATCATTCTTAGCACCCGGTTGTAACAGGAGTATCTAAGGAAACAAACAGTATAATCACGCAAATGCTTTTTGTTGGTAAAATAATAAAACAAATTAAAGCGTCTAGTAAAGAATGATTGTAATGTAATTGTAATTATGAACTACCTGTATGTCAGCAAAGCAGGAAACTGAGTGCGGTGGCCCATATCCAGCTGCCCTAAGATGTCCTCAGACCAGGCCGGGTACTTCTTTTTGCAGCGTTTGCACTCCAGATACTCAGTGGCAAGGTCATACCAGCCGTCAATGTCCAAGACTTTGCGAACTGTCCGGTAAAGTCCTGCCGCTGTTAATCTGTGCTTACCACAGTCTGGGCGAACACAGGCTAGAGGAAACAACCACATCTTCAGTGGCATCCACAAGAAAAGGGGCCGACTGAAGAAGAGGTCGGGTGACGTGGGCGGCTGCGAATGAATCAAAGGTGGCTGAGGAGGATACCACCAAAGCTTCAGCTGGGACACTAGTTCTGGCTTGCCAGTTCGCAGGTTGGCCTTAAAAAGTGTTTTCCGGATCCACTCATGCTGGAAAGGAGGGAGATGATCTTTCCAGTGACTTGGAAGCTCAGCTGGTGGCTGATGATGTGGAGGATCTGGTGTCTTTGCTGATGAAGATGGACCAGCACAGGCCTCTGAGTCAACAGTAACAAAAACAATATAAGGATGACTGCTGCATTTAATCATAATATGCTATAAATTCAGCCCACAAACAACCTGTGATGCAGGAATTTTGGACAAGTATTAATAATTAGTAAAGAAAATTATACTAGTGTTAATAAGAAAATAACGCAGTGTACACTTTATCAATGATTAGATGGAATTGAGTAAGTAAAATTAAGTGTGATGAAATAAGTATGAATTAATGAAGCCCACAGACATGAAGCATGCACACAGATACAGTAAGGAAACGGTTCCTCTAATCATTAGGACAAAGAATCTCCTCCATCTGTCTGCTCAGGAGGAGCTAAAGAGTGAGTGAGTAGAGCAAGCGGTAGGAAAAAATTAACCGGTGATTGTTTAGCGGTGGGTAAGTTCGGAAACACAAATAAATACTCTGAAACCTTTGGACATCCTTAAAGTTCTGCAGAAGTGCACTCAAAGAACACATCCTGCTCGAAGCTTGATGTGACATAAATCTGTATTGTAAACAAAAAATATTTAAAATCTTTTTTTTTTCAAAAACAATCCTTCTCAGTGTTTTTTCACAAAATACATAATACGTGCATTTGTGTCATGTGCCACACCTGTACTTAGCTGTGCTTCACATTGTGATGCAGCAAATACCAGCTCTTCATCATCATCTTCAGCAGTGGAAACGGACGTGCCTGGAGCCCAAATGTTAGAACTATTACTATGAATAATACACAGAGACAAACATTTGCAAGATGGTGCTTACTTACCAGTAGCAAAAAGCTGTCTTTGGGCCGGTGTGGAGCTTCGGGCTGGGAGTTCTGTTGCTGGAGGCAGTGAAGTGGATTGCAGTAATGGATCTGGAAAAAGTAAGAGCACAAGTTTGCCATTATGATCAATGAATACATGTAGAACTGTTGTAGCAAAAACCAGTATTCACACTACTACTTACAGGGTTTAACTGGTGACATCAGTTTTTTTGCCACCTGTGAAGGAGACAAATGTTTCCCACGTGCCAGTAGCGCTTTCACAGTGGCTGCCTGCTGTACACCAGTTCGGGTGACTGTGGGTGGAGGAGCAGTGGTACTGGAGGCTGTAGACATAGAGGCACTGGAGGTTGCAGTTGGACGGCCAGGCTGACGTACACTGGTGCCCACAGCAGAAGCCTGTCTTTTCAGGACATATGCCTTGATGCCAGGCCATGTTGGTGTTGGGCCTGGCATCTGCATTCATCAGGTACCTGATAAGGTCTTGGGCCTTCTTGCTCTGGTCCTCATAAACGTCCTTCATGGACCGGCCCTTGAACTCCGTAAACTCCACCATCAAGCAGCCCTGGTCTCCAGTTGCACGGGCTTCTGCTTGCATTTCCTGCTTCCTCTCATACTTCTCCACTTCTTCGGCCATCTCTCTAATATGAGAAGTGTACTGCAGAAACAGCTGTTTGTTTTCTGACAAGGGGGTTGTTTGCGCTGTCTCTTTAGAACTGCTAAGCACCAAATAAACTGCGTACCCCAGAGAGTTTTCCAGTAGCCATCTAAATCTATGACCCTGGTACTTCCCAAACTGAAGTTTGCAGTGAGCCAGTACTAAAAACTGGTCACTGGGGTCTCCACCATTTCTGCTGACAAAAGTACTGGCCTCTGCCAGCACCTCCTGCTTAGACTGGGCCCTTCCAGACGCCACCTTTTCAAGGCGCTTTGCCTCCTCCGATGGCGCCATGAGGAGTCGGTCTGATGTTGCTGACTGACGGCGAAAAAATGGGTATGCGTACATTTTCTGAAATAAAACGCAGAAAGAGATTATTACCTCGAGCAATCTAGACACATGCACATTGGGTGTGTAAGGATAATTAAACAAGCTACACAAAAAACAACATGAATGTGGTTATAAACACGGCCATTACTGAAACCTTGACTGTGTGCACAGTGTAAAATTTAAATAAATAAAAAAATGGGGCTACACAACAGTGTTTTTTGTTTGTTTTTATAAATAAATTAGCTTTATGTTCAGTCTTTATTTATATTTTAGTTCAGTATTTATTCTTTTTGTCTTTTTAAAAAAAAATCACTACTCAGGTTAAATGTACTTTTATTTTATTTTATTTTATTTATTTATTTGTAGTAAGTAATTTTAGTGCTTCCATTTATTTAGTATTCGTATTTAGTTTCTCATATTTATCTAACAGGTATCTCATATTTTATTTAGTTTCTCATTAAATATTAACATTTAAACTTTATTTAAATTAATTTCAGATTTTCAATAGTTGCATTAATACAAATAATGCTGCAAAGTAATCACATAAAATGAGAAATGGGAAAAAAGTGCAAGTGCCAGGACGCCTTTTGCTGTTTGATGTGATTTTGCTGTTAGTTTTCTCCAAAACTATACAGTAAAATGCTCTGAAAATAAGTACAGTATTAGTCAGGGTCACTTTGAATATATACCAATTGAACGAATGAGCTAACCTACAAAGGAATATTTTTTATGAGTATTTGAATATACAAAAATAATAGAAGTGCCACGATGCTCTTTGCTGCTTCATGTGATTTTGCTGTTAGTTTTCTCCAAAACTATACAGTAAAATGTCTTGACAATAGGTACAGTATTAGTCAGGGTCACTCTGAATACAGAACAATTGAAAGAATGAGCTAACCTATAAAGGAAATTATTCAAAATGTTGAGTTCAAACATGTTTGGGTGATCTTGCCCTTAATTGACAGTCAGGATCACATTGCACAAATATTATATATTAATAATAATAATATGTCACATAAATATATGTATAAATTAGCAAATCTGTAAAGGAAAGCTTTTTACTTTTTACATACACATATAATAAAAAATACAAACAAATAAAATAAAAATATTATTAATATTAATATTATTTGTAATAATTATTGCACAATACAAACGTTTATGTACAAATATAATCTATTTGCAAACATTAAAGTAAAACATTAAATTAAAATAAGTAAAAGTAAAAGGCATGGAGCAACTGGCTGCGATGGATCTCCAGTATCCCAAGCTTTGACTATGACAGGCGTCGTAGTAAAGAAGTAAGTAATATTGTAATAGTGAATAGTGTCGTTTGTAACAGCGTCATTATTCTACTGACTATATACCGGGTTTGTTGACTATATAACACGAAAATAAGTGAATATGTACATAATTTAATTCAATAATGTTTAACAGTGTTGTAATTGTGTTTTCTGCATCCTTTACAGGAAACTACACCCACACACATGTACATACTGTATACACACACCAACATAATCGCATCCACCTGTACATTCACATGTATGGATGCAAAGAATAATTGCTGTCATAATGACCGTAAAAAACCAAAAACATATATATAAAATATATTACTGACAGCACCCCTCTAAGCGCAATGGTTTATTCCCACAGTTAACGTGTGACTCAATCCGAAAGCGAAACTTAAGTCTGACTTTGTTGGGAGCCATTTTGTAACCTACGTTACCAAAAAAAAAACTGCGTCACGTTATCAGGAATACAAGAGTAGGTATAAAAGCTAATTTTCACAACAGCATTCGCGGGAAAAAAAATGCTTTTAGTGCATATGTTAATACGTATAGTACCATATTACTCTGCACAACTGTGGCGAGCCTCACCGTACAATCAAACTATCGCGTGCTCTCGGTTGACGGCCTGTAATGACGGGAACGTCTAGAGTCGTTGCAGCTTCGTTGCAGTTTGAATCTAATTCCGTGTATTAACATATAACATCAAATTATATGTTTATGTAGTATGGGGGTACTGATTTTTTTCTGTTTTCGCCGCTTTTATCAGTGGCCTCAAATTGAGTAAAAAAGTTTTCATGTGCTGTTACAATGTTGGTAAAGTAAATATTTAATTTCTACTTGATTAAAAACTACAACTGTATTTTTTCTACTTGTTTCAACATCTGCATACAGTTTTTAAATCACTAAACTAGTTTTATTCATAGTTTTATACTGTTATTTTCTACTTTAATTGCTCTCCATGAGTAAATTAATACAAATTATTAACGTTAAAAATTAACCTTTACATTTTAATCTTTTACTAGGTACAATCGAAAACCATCGTGTTAGCACAGGCCTAATTATAGCCAAGTCATGCCGACCGTCTTTCTTTGCAGCTGCAGTTCTTTATAAATGAGGGTGCATTTTTTTTGTCAGACTCCCATCTTGATTTAAGTAAAGGGTGAAGCATTATTTTGAAAACACGGATAAATACGAATTTAGTAATAACTTATGATTATCAAGTTTTGGGAAGCCTAAAACCCTTATGTATGAAATAATTTAGTCATCTAAAAATTTGTTTACCAAAATTTGTAAATTTGTTGTTTTTTTAACAATTAGTTACAGATATTATTTTAGTAGGAATAGAAATGCTTTCAATGACCATATTCATATGCAGAGTCTACATATTTACTTAGTACTTTCAAAATTGTTTGTTTTAAAAATGAAAAATAGCCTATTCATAACCAGTTGTTTACCACTTAATTGTGATTGTGGCTCTGTGTTGGTGTCGTTTTTATATGGTTGAAGTTGGGAGAGATCCACCTGCATGCTCCAGTCAAGTCAAGTGACATTTATATAGCACTTTCAACAATACAGATTGTTTTAAAGCAATAACATCAAATATAAGAATAGAGTGTCAGTAAATTATAATGACAAGATTAAACACAAAAATGTCAGTTAATTGCTTTTCATTATTGTTTTCAGACACGTCTTTGTCCAGCTTAGTTAAGTTTAAATACTATCTGTGCAATCAAATCAACAATAATTGCTGAAAATTAAGTGTCCCCATCTAAGCAAGAACCAACGGCAACGAACCAAAATACCATCCAGTATGGACAGCACATCTAGCAATGATGATCTTCATTCGGAAATCAGGTACTCTTATTAAACACTTTAAATGGTACATATTGATGCACCAGTGAAATATCACAGTTAAAAAATAAATAAATAAACAGTGGTGTCATGAATTTTAAATTGCCAGCTTTTCACAGGCAAGCACTTTTGAGGTTGAAGCACAATTTGTCTCTATACAAGTATAATATATGAAACAGTATTTATACAATATTTTGACAAGGATATTTATGAAAACCTGGTTTGACAAAGGGATCCTTTTGGTAGGATAGTTTTTGAATTCTCAGGGGTATTTAATGATTAATTTCACAAATTAATGTCCATGTATCCCATATGCCCTAATTGGAGCTATCACTTCTACTATTGTGTCTTTATGTAGAGGTACATACTACATGTTCATACTATAAACAAGTTTCTTTACTTCACCCTGCTACATGTTTTTTAACATGTAAAAATAATAATGCTATATTTAGTATTTCAAAGCAAGTGGTTTAATGCCATTATTCCACATTTATATATTAAATTTAGAAAGAACGAAGTGTGTAGTAAATGTGCTCAATGCTTTATATATGATCATGTATTTAAACTGGGACATATTGGTGCATGAGAACAACTACTGGTGGTGAAAACATGTGAGCAGGTGTCTAAAATAATGCTCTGAATTTTTCTCAGTCACTGTCTTTACCAACTGGACATTAGTACACCATATTCAGATTGGATAAACTTCTGCTTATCATCTCACATTAACATACCTAACTTTCCAAAGAGAAAGGAAAATTAGAAATCACATCATATGACCCCTTTAATGATAAAGATTATATCTGTTGCTTATTGATGTATATTATGCAATTATTTTAATAATTGTGATATATTTCGATTTAATGTGGTTTTAAAGATGCACCTTTTTTTCTTTTTACAGTTTATTACAGAAGACAAAATCACTCTCAGATCCCAGCCATGTGTCTATGAAGAGTGACTGGTCTATAGATCTTCCACCTCGTTTAACCCTCAGTGGTCAAAGGTGATTTTGGGGCCCTTGAGATGTTTGTACATGCTCTGATATTTGTGCTTTTTTCAGCTACTTATAACATATTATTGACCAAGCTGTATTTTTCTTGTAATCATTACAAACTGGTCTAAGGTAATATGTGATCAAAATGAATTTACATGTTTGCATTTTTTAGGGAAAAAAATATTATGCGTGGTTAGTAAGTTTTGTGAAAAAAAAAAGTAGCTGAAATATATGAGGCGCCGTGTGGGATTTAAAGTATCATACCAGAAGCTTAAAATTATTGTATTTTAGAAGAAAATTATTGTACACAAGGTAAACATAAAGAATATAGCTATTTATCTAGACCAACAACTTTTTAACATGATCTGCTATACCAATATAGATATCTAACTAGGCATACGTAAGTGGAGATGTCCAAATTCCTCCTCTGAGTCGCAGGTATCAGAATCTTATATAATCGAAATTATTGTACATTTTGGGATTTTTTTCATTATTGATCGTACATCATATAGAGGTTTAAATTGTTGTACAAATATGATAATTATCGTACTTCTGGCAACACTGATGCCGCATCCTGGCACTATAACACAAAGACAATAAAAGGCTTTTCAAACAAGTCATTTGTTGTTTATAATGACTAAGTACAGTCTACGTTGCATCGCGCCTTGTAAACATAACACCATGTCTGCATTTGAGATCAGAGAAATGACAAACAACCAGCACTACCCTTTACTGCTAAAAACCCATGTTTGAAAAGTAGCAGCTTCTTTTAATAAGAAAATGTAACTTACTTAAAGGTTGTGAGTCAGAAGCACCAGACTGTTCTTGCAAAGGTAGAATTGCTCTACAAGTCTTAACTCTTAGGTTTTTGAAACTTGAATCTTTGCAACTTTAGGGATCTTATCAATGCGCCAAAGGCTTGTAACTTTCCAAAGAGAAAGGAAAATTAGAAATCACATCATATGACCCCTTTAATGATAAAGATTATATCTGTTGCTGATTGATGTATATAATGCAATTATTGTGATTTTTTTTTCGATTTAATGTGGTTTTAAAGATGCACCTTTTTTTCTTTTTACAGTTTATTACAGAAGACAAAATCACTCTCAGATCCCAGCCATGTGTCTATGAAGAGTGACTGGTCTATAGATCTTCCACCTCGTTTAACCCTCAGTGGTCAAAGGTGATTTTGGGGCCCTTGAGATGTTTGTACATGCTCTGATATTTGTGCTTTTTTCAGCTACTTATAAAATATTATTGACCAAGCTGTATTTTTGTTGTAATCATTACAAACTGGTCTACAATAATATGTGACCAAAATGAGGTTTGCATTTTTTAGGGAAAAAATATTATGCGTGGTTAGTAAGTTTTGTGAAAATAAAAGTAGCTGAAATAAGGCCATGAAAAACATACTAAATAGTAATGCACAGTACTGTAAGTAACCAGTCTATTAGGCTAGAAAATTTACACACTGACCTTTTCAATATAGTGTTTTACATTTTCAAATACCTCTACATAATACCTGATACTTAAGTGTTTCCTGCTTCTTTTTAAGAAAAATAAATGCTTGTTTTATCATAGAATCTCAGTCTAGTTAAATATCAGCGCTCCTAGAGGTCATCAGCGTGAAGAGACTCAGTTTGTGGAGACAGGACTCTGTGCTGCAGGTGTTTGATCATTATAAAACAAACAGCAAAACACCTGTCAGCATGCTAATATCAGTATATGTACATAAATATATATGTAGTTCTTGAAACATGACACTAGTGAAAATTAAAATGATTAAAATACATTTAAATAAGAAGTGGCAGATAGAGTTGGTGGTAGAGACCTTGTTTATTGTGATGATGAGTATTTCTCTTCATCTTTCATAGACAAATACAAAGAAGACCAAGAAGATCAAATAGTAGTCTGTGTTCAGTGGATCGGTCTAAATTTTCCAGGTATGGATAAACTACAGTTTGAACAGTTCTGCATTACATTTTATTGCTCAATATTTTGAGGCACAAAACTTAAATTCTTTTGCTTATTAATTGGTTATTTAGTGTTCATCTGGGGCCTGATTTATAAATGTTGTAAACAAACAATATGCTTATGCACATTGCATATTTCATTGCATATTGAAACTTCAACATGCCAATTATTATGATTAAAGACTATGCAGACAAGGTTTATGTTTTGCAAAAAACATGGTTTCGAGAGATTCAGGTACGCAGTAATTACCCACGGCTGTTTGCCGATTCCCTAATCAAGTACACCCAATCACATCCACCTTCCTTCCCTAT
>JAUCNO010001302.1:98466-119698 GCA_032353835.1 Enteromius viviparus
GAGGTGGGGAAGGGGGGGCACCAGAGGGAGACTGGCACAGAGATTCACCTTTTTCTCGACTAATTTGGTCTAGGCCTGTATTACTTTTGTATTGCTTTTGTATATTAACATGGTAGAAATATTTTATTTGTTAATTTTTACTAGTAGCCTATATTGTGATGATATTTTCACGACCCAGATTTTTTGGTGCCCCCCCAAGAACTTGGTGCCCTACGCGCAGTGCGTGATGTGCGTGTGCGGAGCGCCGGCCCTGTCTACAAATGATTCCGAATGCAGCAGCACGGCTGGTCTTCAACGAGCCCTAAAGGGCCAATGTTACACATCTCTTCATCTCCCTGCACTAGCTTCTTGTTGCAGATGGCATAAAATTTAAGACACTGATGTTTGCATATGGAACAACCACAAGTTCAGCGCCTGCTTACCTCCACTCACTGCTATCAGTCTACACTCCCTCCAGAACTTTGAGATCAGCCAATGAGCGACGCCTCATTGTACCATCACAAAGAGGCACAAAATCTCTTTCCAGAATATTCTCTTACACTGTTCCCGGCTGGTGGAATGATCTTCCCATCACTATCCGATATGCCCTTACAACTTTCAAACGACTGCTGAAAACCCATCTCTTTCAACACTATTTGACATAATTAAAAAATAAAAAAAAATAAAAAAATTCTTAACCCTACTCTTTCTTTCCTTCTAGCTTGTACTTATTTGAACATTGCCTGTTATACGGTATTATGAGCACTTACTAAGTTGTTTTTTGCCTCTTTAGGACTAATTGCTTGATGTTTTTCCCACCCGTAAGTCGCTTTGGATAAAAGCATCTGCTAAATAAATAAATGTAAATGTTTCCTCTCAATAGGTGAGTAACACCATGTTTATACCGCAGAATCCAGTCTACACTGAATGCAATAAAGCGACTGCTGAAAATCATTTGAAATGTGTGCCTGGACATCATAAATACAATGCTGTCAAGAATTTGTCAAGCCAACATGCCAAAAGGTATAACATGTGTTATGCTGCTTTGTTTCACATAACTAATAATTGCCTGGGTTGCATTTGCATACGTGTGTTGGGCAGAGCTATCAAAATAGGGGCCTTTTGGGGTAGGGGCATGTTTGTTTTGGTGATTTCAAATATCAACATTGGCTACCAGAAATCACTTACCCCACCTTTAATGTAAAGCTGTATTGACTAAATCATTACTCTGTTTATCTGTTTGATGTTCTCTTAGCTCCTGCAGCTCTATTACCTGACGCAAATTCCTTGTTACTTTTACATCATGCCACTCATTGTCATTGAATTTCCCATTGACTGGTTCCACTAGAGCTTCAAATGCCCCAGAACCCAAATTTATGACCAGAGACACCGCTCCGTTTTTCAGCGCCAGGTTGACATAGTCAGCAGATTTTCCTGTGTGAAGCATCAGTCCATTTCTCTGGAGTGTTTTGAATGACAGCGTGATTTCATCACTGCTGCTTTGGATTGGGTTCAGAGAAAGGTCATAGCAGAAGTATTCTGAACCTTTGAAAGTTGCCACATATTCCTCCATCTCTGAAAGCAAAGAAGAAAAAAGATGGGTTAAAAACCTGATAAGGATGGATTAATCTCTAACCATGCTTTGCACAGTTATTTTGACTATTGCACAAGCAAGCACAGACACACAAAAAGAGATATTAATTATAGGTTGGTCAGAGTGACCTGTCATCTTGAAAAACACTTAATTTACAATATCTATCTGTAGGCAAACAAATCACCCCTTTGGCATAATTTTTCAACTTGAAGCTCATCCATTGTTTTTAATTGTTTGTCTTAAAATAGTGATTTGCAAGCATATGTAAAAATAAAACATTTAAATAATAATAATTAAAATATATATATATATATACACTTCTGAACAATAAAACACTTTTTCATTTATTGCAAAAACTGACCATAAGCAGTATAAAAGTATTGCGAACAAGCCGTGTTGCATTTCAAGTTGGAATATTAATGTGTCTGCTTGTGTCTTGTGTTTTACTGACAAACGTTAGGTTTAGTGGCAGGGGTTGGATTATATTCTCATAATATGTTATAATAATAATCTTAAATGCAATGCTAATGTGTTGTCTTTTTGTTCCTCTCCCTTTGTCTGTTCTAGATTAAAAGTGTTCTGTAATGGAAACTCCAGCTATTCTGCGAGTCATATTTGGTGATGAGTCTGACTCGAGAAAACTAATTCTGCCCTCTGGATTTCCAGCAATGGTGGAAGAACTGCATACATCAATACAGACATTCTTTCAGTTGAAACAGGACTTCCGTTTGCAATACATGGATGTTGACTTGAATGGTTTTGTGAACCTAACTTCTTTGTCTGAAATTGCAAACAAAAGTACGTTGAGAGTAATTTTTTCTCCTGTCTTGTTACCTTGAGCCTTATTTCACTTTGTAGGCTCATCTAGTGAGACCTCGATTAGCAGTTGCTCAGAACCTCAAACCCCTGCTTCATCAATAGCCTCATCCAGCAGCAATGATACACTGTTCACATCAACCCCGCATTCATCCCCAGAAACTCAGCCCTCAGGATTGTACACCAGGCCCAAGGTGTTTCAGATCCCTAAATTCACCTATGAGGCTGAATTTGAGCTGCAACAAAAGAATATGGAGTTTGAGATAAATGGGACATACTTCAACCCTGGTCCTGAGCTGAAAGGAGTCGTTCTTGATTGCCTAGCCCAAGAAATGATGAAATACACAAAATACCCAAAAGACTATCAGTGTGAAGAGGTAGCAGCAGCTTTGACAAAAGCACATCCTTGTTTGGGTCAGCTAGGTTCCAAGACAGGATTTTGGGGTTGGAAACAGTCACTAAAGTATAAAATGCAAAACTATCGAACAAAACTTGGGCGACTTGGACATCCTGAAATCCGTGTAAACTCCTTGAAGCACAAACGAGAAGGCCAAGGCAAAGCAGCGGCCGACATCAAGAAACCAAGAAAAGCTGAAATAAACTACTTTCCTCTTCACCCAAAAGGGGAAACAACAGACAGCTTGGAGAATGAAAGAGTTTTAATTTATTGTCAGAAGTGTAAAAGCGTGACAATGAAGTGATAAAAGCAAAAATGGAAAAAACGTTCTCTCTCAGACGTCTAGAGATTGTGGAGCAGAGGCCAATGAAAGGAGAGTTCAAAAACAGATGGCCCGCCCTGTTCGAGGAGAGTGAAGTAGATTTGTTTGTAAGTGTTGACTTTATTTCTTTCTCTCTTGTTTTTTTCTGTATAATTGCACATTTGATTTGCTAATAATAAGGAATCCCAATATGGTAGAAATTCTAAACAAGCAATTTATGACTTTTATGTTTTCCAGGTTAATGCAGAGTTCCTGCGGATCACCACCAAGCCACTTCAATCAAAGTTCTTGTCACAGCAGGACCACTTCTCAGACAAACTGATACAGATCTTCAAGAAAAAAGGAGGAGTGAAGGGGCAAAGTATCAAGAATGTCCTTGCGATCAATGATTTGGTTAGTAGAAATGCATGAAACATCCCTTCCCCGTTTCGTGGTGGTTATTGTAAGGCTTTCTTGTCCATAGCTGATCATTTTAGTGGAAGGCCACCTTGCCTCTGTTCTCTTCCCTGTGCTCTCACATTTTTACAAATTCGGTCTTTGTTGCTACTTCTTTAGTGTGATGACATCAACACCAAAAGGGAGTGTCTCCTGAGAAGCCTTGTCATCTACCTCAATGAAGATCCTGACACTTTCTTTAAGGAACATTTGGTAAGTTTATGGCAATGTTTTCCATGTAGTGTCAAACAGTGTAAATTATTTCTCCAATGGCACACACTTAGTTGACTGAATCTCAAAAAATAAAAATAGACGGACACACACAGAAAGATTAATGCAATTCTTTGTTGTGGCTTTCACTCTGAAAATATTTTTCAATGCACACAAAATATTTATCATTGCATATGACTGTGTTTTCAGGCCTCCGCCACTGAGGATGCAGAGAGAAACATCTCAAGCACAGTCATGGGAATTTACATGATCCGAAGAGATGGGGAGGCAGAGGATGTGGGAATTGCCATTGAAGGCAATAAAGTCCTGAACAATGTAGGCAGTGTCATCATGGGGTTCATCTTGCTGTTTGGGCTCATTTATGCCCTTGATCTAAACTTTCCATATAACCTCAAGTACACCTTTGAGTTCATCCAAAAGGTCATAATGAATTTGGATGGACACAAGCTGAATATAAAGGTCCAGCAGCTGAAGCTCAAGTTCTTTGCATAAGATCTGAACACCAGGAAACAAAACATTTTTGTTGTTGTTTGTTTGTTTTGGTTTAAAAATGACAAAACAAATCAGAGAATGCATGGACATTTTCCTTGTTGTGACATTTTACAACAAGGTGACTAAGCCACAAAGAGGCAGCACAGGGGATGCGATCTAAGGAAATTTGAACTAATGGTTGATGGGGGTTTATGTTTGGAATTCACAATTGCACCTTCCAATTGCTACTATTTTAGTGTCTACCCTCTGCCTTTCTCAAGTGGTCATTCATCTATAGTGTCAACAGGTGAGTACATTTCTTTCATACATGTCAGATAATTTCAAGACTGTCAACAAAGGATGAAGTGGACTTAAACAGGATTCAACTCACTGCATTATCAATGGGCAGAACAGCCCTCATGCGTCGTCACATTTTCAAATATTGTTTGAATATGGGTGTGGTTGACTATGGGTTTCTTTATCACACTGTCTTCGTCTTTTTTTTTTTTTTTTATCTTCTCTTTGCCCCCACACGACCTGTTTCTTTTGAGACCATGGTAATAAAGCCTAAAAAAGCTGTTTTTCAGTGTAAATGGGCAAATTATCATCTTGTTTAAACTGACCATTTGTACTACACAGAGAGAAGCCTACCATATCTTGAGTAGTCAGCCATTTCTCATACTTGCCTTGTTATAATTTTGAGATATTAGGGGGAAAAAATCCATTCTGTTAAATATGCTGTTTTGTCCATTTGTGTTTATGCCTCGTTAACAAGCTGCAGACTTTGGTGGCTGGATGGCTTTAATGTTCAGCAGGTATCAAAAGTTGTTTTTCTTTAGCTTAACAGTTTAAATTGATCATGTGTAACACAGTACTTTGTGCAGATATATCCTGCATCTTTATTGATCGATTTGTATTACATACAGTTATATTGTGCTTAAAAATGTTATAGTGAAGTTAATTGTCACTCCAGTTAGTATTCAGATATGTAAGTTGTTTGCATTATTGTCTATGATTTATCACTGGTACTGTAACCACTGATACTGGTTCCTCTCTCAAAATGATCAAATGGGGAAAAAAATCTTTCCAATAAATGAATTTACAATAAGTTTAACAAATGTAAATTAGTTTCAGTAAGGCAATGAATTTCTTTTTATTAAACTATGTTTGATGTAATTGAGTTAGTCCAACTCAATTTTATTTCATTACATGGATGGATTTTGTTTGTGTTAGGGCTAAGTGTATTTATTGGATGGAAATCCTGCCCACAATTAAATTGAGTTCATTCAATGAATTATTTTTTTGAGTGCAGGATGTGTAGTAACCAGGTAAACTAAAAGACTCCTGGAGTGTGAAGAATATCCGTTTTTTTTAAAAGCTCCTGAATCATTGTAAGAATAAGCACATAAACCATTTTTTCCCTGACATCTCCAAGTCATACTGAACAGGCTTTACCAAAGGGTAATTTCTTTCAACAAAGACCTGCGCTTTACAGTAGACAAATCTGAGCCTTCTTATGTGGCTTTGACTACAACATTGCAGTCCATTACAGCCTCAGTTAATTCATCCAGAACAGAACTAGAAACAGCCAAGTTATGTTTCTGAAGTGTCTCTCTTAATGTGTTTTTTACTATTGGCCTCGATAAGGAAAATATCTCATTCAAGTGTTGAATGATTTCCTGTGAAGTGGTATCCGAGACATGGAGGATGCTTTGCATTTTCAAAAATAAAGAGGACAAATTACATTTTAATTGACATCTTACCTTGTCAATATCACCCTGCATCTCTTCTACATTGAGGCTGTCATTACTTGGACCAGGCTCATTTTCTGCAGTGTCAGATGCTGTATAATAGCATAATAGCACTGTGGTATATATGATTCCTGACTGACTACTAGACCATCTTTATAATCTGAGGTGGAGGTGGTTCTTGCTCTTGTGTGATGAGTACACATTACTTTTAAATTGGCAATTCTTGAAAGGACATTCAACCACTTCATTGCTTTTTAAATGGACTCTCAGGTGCCTGAAAGAGTAGTGTCTGAGAACGGCTCCTTAAACAAACAAATTGGACAGACAAAAACTAAAGGTTCCTGATTTTGAGCCTCTTGTGTAATGCTGTCTCCTGTGATATCGATATAAATGGGTTTTCAGGGCATTAAATGAGTAAAATGAACATGCACAGTTGTTATGTAAACATGGCAATGGACTAACTTTTGAATAATGACTATATTGCAATCGAATGTGTGTGAGCACGTGTGTTCTGGATTGAAATTAGGTTTTACACAGTTTACAGTCCCAAGCCATCTCTCTAATTCACCAAACAAAAATCTTTGACAAATTTACCTGGAACTTTATTTTTACCTAGAAAAATGTAACTTTCAACTTGCTCAGCAGAGATCATAAAAACAAATCTAATTTAAATAAAATCAAAACTTCAGGTGCAATAAATAAATATTTCATTTAATCACACTTCTTTTTTGTTTGTTACAATTTTTTTATGTTGGTCTAATAGAATTATATTTGCAAGAATGTGCGTCTCACCATAGGAACTGCTATAGTAACAACGTGGACTCAATAGGCCTGTGAAGTTCAAACTTCTTTTTTGCATCAAAAGGTTGAAAAAATGATAACACAAAGAAAACCGATTGAACAAGGATTTTCGTCAGATGATCTGCAGCTGCACCTACAAAATACAAAATATTTCAGAAAAGGCCAAACTGTAAGATTGCATATGCACTGCATCATGTGATATACTTTTTTAAACAGTCTTTCAAAACAAAAGAAAACCTATTTTGGCACTTTTTTTTAACAGGCAGTGACAATCCTAAAAACACTAGGGCTAGTTCAAATTAAATAACATTTAACTTCAAATTAAAAAAACTTACATCAGTGAGGCAATTTTCAGTACAACTTTTTTAACAGTAGTCTAATAATATTATATCTACAAGAACATGCAAGTCTCACCTTAGGAACTGGAATTGAGGGAACAACGTGGACTCGACAGGCCTTTTAGGTTCAGACGACTTTTATTGACTGCAAAATGTTGAACAAAACTACTCGTACCACAAAGAAAACAGACTGAACATGTATTTTCATCAAATAACCCTTAGCTTACTATATGTATAGAAAAATACAAGACTTAAAAAAAAGAAACGCCTAATATACAGCCTGCATGTGCGCTCACTTAATATCCTTCAACTATTTTCAAAAAGTATGCATCCAAACAAAAGACAACCTTATCCATCACTTTTAAAAAGAATTATGAATTTTAAATGGCAGTGACAATTCTAAAAACATAATGCAAATGAAATAACATTTACATTAATGTTTAACGTTAGCGTCAATGGGGCAATTTTTATAAAAAATTATATATATATATATGCTCTGGTAATGATTACTGTATGTTACAAAAAATGTTTGTGTCTCACCTTGGAAAATAAAATCGCAGGAACAATGTGGACAGGTGGACCGGGCAGGGCAGGCCTGTTAAATTCGGACTGCTTTTATGCATCAAAACGTCGAACAAAACTATCCATAACACAAAGAAAAAATATAGTACACGTTTCACCAGATATCCTGCAGCTGACTTTACATATAGACAAATGCACGACTTACTAAAATGTTCCGAAAGAAATCACATTAAAGACTGCATGTGCGCTGCATCATTTAATATCCTAACGTGAGTGGACGATGTGAGTGTAGCCGATACCAAATATAATTTAGTCAACAATGTCATTTGAAATAGTTGGATACTTGCAAATATTTTTGTAGCCATCAAAATAAAAAGAATGTATTTGGACTGCTGTCGAATTAAAATGTCCTGTGAGCGCGAACCTCCTTGAATCCGTTTGAAACACTGAGTGCGCGTTAATGACGTCACTGACGTCTAGCGACCCACCGCTAGAGGGCGTATGTTTGACATTAAAATATTTGATTATAGTTGAATCTATTTTTCAAGTTTCCCAAACTCTTAACTTAAGTATAGTTGTAAAAATAAAAATACTGTTTAAATCTATGATAGATGCTGAATCAATTAAAAAATAATAGTTAGCTAAACTTTTTTTGCAGGTTTTGAGTACCAGGTACTTTCCATCATCAGTTAGTTATACTATTTGGGTTTACAGTGTTGGCTGTTAATTAGGCCAACCAAAACCATGAACACTTCCCATAACACCTAATTGTTACATTGTAAGAAAAATGGCATTTACACTAATATTTAGTCTTTTTTATTCTTTCATCTACATGAGCCGCAGAGACAATTTCCCAGTTAAAACCACATCATTTCAACAGCCATTGAGTCAAAACCACAGGAACCAGATAAGTCCTCTGAACATCTGACTTTGTTGCAGCCTAATACTTCTGATTTTGTCTGACCAGGGAAATACGGTGGAGTTTTGGTTCTTTCAAAACACTGCTTTCGTGTTTAATACTGTAAAGCTTCTTTGACACAATCTGTATTGTAAAAAGTGCTGCATAAATAATGATGACATGACTGCAGTTTAATTGCTCGACCCCTCTATTTCTATGCAGTTAAAAAAACGAATAGAGTATAATTAAAACTTTTTTTAGACTTTTAGACTCCTGAAAAATTGTACATTTAAAATGTTATGTGGTTAATGCAAAGTTAATGGTATGAGAGAATAATAAATGTACATACTGTTTTTGGCAATGTGAAGTTACTCAATATGCATCCTGCTATATTGAGATGTTGTGATACAGTATTCATTAATCAATCTGTAAAAATCGTGTACAAAAATGTGAGAATGTAATATTTCAGTGTTAACTAATAAAAGTGATTAAACAGCATCATAGTCTTTTTATTAATTTGATATGAAAATGACAGGGATGTTTTTTATTGGGGCATCCCAGCTGCTGGAAAAAAAAAATTTTTGATTACGGAAAATAACCGTTTTTTTATGGTCCTTTACGTTTTTTTTTCTGGCGCCCCGGCTGCCAGAAGAAAATGTTTTTTTTTACAGTGTAAAATAACATGACTGCTGAAAAAAAGAGAGAGAGAGAGAGAGAGAGAGAGAGAGAGAGGGAATACACCCAACGGACCATTTAACATTAACGTTTTATATTTTATTATTTTTTTTAAAGTACATGTAAACATTACAATCTAATGCAAAAGCACGTTCATCTATTTTTTTTGTCTGAAATATCTTCTTGGAATTTAGAGCCAATCAGTTGGAATCATGCTGTCCAGAATTATTGCTTCTTTCAAGACATGATCAGTTGTACCTATCATACTGAAGACACAGATCTATTACATCTTCCTGTAGCATTCAAGTACAAGATCACTCACACACACAAAGCTAAGATTTTCCAGAAACAACTAAATATGCATCATATGCTCTTTTCAAGTTAACAGCTAATAAAAATTGACAAGTATAGGAAGAAGAATGTCAGGCAGGAAGTGAGGTAAAAGATGCACCATGCTTGCTTTAAATGTAGTCAATGCAATTATTTTGTTGAATGCATTTATTGACCTGTTGAGGTAAACCATTTTCTGAGGAATACAAGTGCTAAAATCACATTTGTCCTGCAGTAATGGCCACAATATTGAAATGCAAGCTGAAAAACGCAAAATACAGAGAAGCTGATCTTTGGACCAGCAGTAGTTTAGTGTTTCCAGCACCAAATCTTTCTAGACAGTACTAAAGATGTTATTGATTCTGCTTCTTTGAAAGGTACCTATTGGACAAGGAGACAGAATTATTAGGGTTGTAAAAATAATTATACACTTGTATTGAATTAATTACACCATATACTTGTTAATAAATTAAATTAACCACAATTAACCGTGGATAAATGCATTTTAATTTTGAATGCTTTTATACAAAACTGATGTACAGTCAGTTATGCATTCAGAGCAGGGCAAAACATCCGATGTATCGAAAGAGATCTGTGCATTAGTGTAAATGCACAGGACATGTATTCTCCTGGCCATGTCATGGTTGTCCAAGACAATTTCCCAGAAATGGAACAATAGAGCATATTCTATTCTATTCTATTCTATTATACTGGCCACTACAGTTCTCCTAAGGATTTTTTTTTTTCTTTTTCCAAGGTTTAAGCATTTCCGTGTCTTTAACATGTTAAAAAAAATCTTGCACACATGTTGGATTTGGGGTCAGCCATTAGGGCTGGGAAAAAGAAGGAAGTGATTCGCAGTCATAGTGCCACCAACTGGCAGCAGGAATTGTGTAGTTACAACTGATTTTAAAACTGTCCTCCTACATTTCCCATATTGCTTCGAACCAGGTAAAAACAATGTCAATGCATAGCTGTTTTAGTTTTCAAAAAAACTGTTTTTAGTTTTTTAGTTATTTTAGCACTACATCTTAAACTAAACAAATTAAAAAAAAAAAAAACTTAACATCTTGCTAAAGCTTTTTTTTATTATTATTACTACTTCGTTATTAATTGTAATATATTATTATAAGCACTCTATATCTCTCTTCATTTCTCCTCATATTAAAGTGATTATAATATTTTATTCAGTTTACCTTTCCCAGTGCTTGTGGTTGAGACCTGAGAAGTCATCAAGTTTAGAAATCTCCTTCAGATACAGAGACAGCTTATAGAGTTCTTTGTCTCTCTCACGGTTTAAGTGTGCCTTCATGAATGGCCTGACCTGTGACCAATACAGAATGACAGAAACAATTAATATGAGTGTTAGGAGAAAATTCTAAAATGGTCTGGGGCAGAATAGATTTGTTTAGATCTTCAACACAGCTGCCACTTACATATTCTTAATATTCTGCTTGCTGTATTGTGAACAAGCATTTAAACTTGCATAAAGTTTGGAAAGGTTAAAGCAAATTGCTGTGGCTTCATTTTACAGGATATGTGCTGTGAGAAATTTGTTATTTAGCTCAGTGTTGCAATGACTTAAGAAAATGACACTATCAAAAAAAAATATAGGAATAGTTATATATATGTATAAGGTGTGGGAGGAAAAAAAATCTCCAATGCAACTTTTTTATAAAGAATTTGCACTTTGCTCGACAGTGTGTGCTTCCACTCACTGTGTTTAACTTTAGATATGCTTATTTATAAAATCGCGGCCGCAGTTAAAGGGTTAGTTCAACCCCAAAATGAAAAGTCATTAACTAATCACCCTCATGTCGTTCCAAACCCATCTTCAGAACACAAATTAAGATATTTTACATTTACATCCAAGAAAGAGCATGTGCATGAACATAATCTGCGGTTGTTTACGCCTAGAGGAAAGAGTACTCATACTCATACTAATGCTTTGTCATACTCTCTAAAATGGCAGAAGACACAAGTCAGGACAGAAGAATGGTTGAGTAAATTATGCTATTTTTGTTTTCTTTTGCAGAAAAAAAAAGGATTTTTGTAGCATCGCAAAACTGAAGTTCATTTCACAAGGACTGTTTGGACCGATGTTTTTACTACATTTCCGGATCTGGAGTCCTTTCTTCGTACCTCGCTAACTAAGTTTGCTGGATTTGATTGTTGACGATTTTGCGTGATCTTGGATCGTGTGGTTCTTTCGACGCTCATCCGGGACTTGCTGTCATAGCAACAGGTCTGTAAGCTTAAACCTGCTCGGGAGCACGACTAACCCAGACTGACTTGCGTGAGAAAAGAAAAGTATCTTGCAAGAAAGTCTTTATTTATTTTTTATTGCTAAATTCAAAAACATACAGATAGGACAAAAAATAAATTCTCCACAAAACTGACATTTGAACAGACAAAAACAAGAAAAAAAAAACTCTTTAAAGAAAGAAAAAGAAGGGGGGAAAAAAGAAGAAAAATGCAATAAAGGGCTATTTTTTTAAAGGATAGGTTTTTATGGGTGGCTCAATAGTATGCAGTATTACCGCCGTTTAGAAAAAAATAAATAAATAAAAATCTTGATTTGCCTTTTCCAATTTAAAAAACAAAATCAGATCATTCTAAAGTAGGCTAACAATAAACAAACAATAAGAAATTATTTTTTACAATTTGAAAAATGAAAAAATTCTTAAGTGTCTCTTAAAAACAAGTGTTGGCCTAAGTGAAAATACAGAGAATACATAAAAATTAGGCCTACTAATGTGATTTAGATTTAAGTTATCATATCCTAGTTTTGCGCTAGGAAAACCAACATATTAACCTTATATGGTTTCAGGGAGGATTGCATGGGGGTAACAATATTCACGGTGGCACTGAAAACCCTATGTATTTGCGCACGACTTTAGACAGCAGTGGATCTCTAGACTGATTATCGCACCACCAGGACAGTGGGTTTGCGTTGGAGTCTATGCATTCTTCCTGAAGGTAGCATGTGAGCTCGTTACCTTCCCCTGCGGTTGCCTTGTCAAAAGCGCGGTATTACAATATTGCGGTTATCGCGACAGCCCTAATACCCACAGTTTTCATAGCTTTCTTATTAGCATATTCAGAAATCAGATTAAAGTAATTTTCCATGTCTTATCTTGCAAGAATGTGCCTACGACGACTTACACACGAATGATGACCACAGCCACACACACACACAAATACACTCAAATAAAGGATTATTAGGAACACCATACTAATAGGGTGTTTGACCCCCAGAACTGCCTTAATTCTACGTGGCATTGATGCACATCCAGGGCAAAAAGCTCCCATTCCACCACATCCCAAAGACACTCTACTGGGTTGAGATCTGGTGACTGTGGGGGTTATTTTACTACAGTGAACTCATTGGCATGTTCAAGAAAGCAATTTGAAATGATTTGAACTTTGTGTCATTGTGCATTATCCTGCTGGAAGTAGCCATCAGCGTAAACAATGCTCAGGTAGCCCGTGGCATTTAAACAATGCCCAATTGGCACTAAGAGGCCTAAAGTGTGCCAGGAACATCCTCCACACCATTACACCACCAGCCTGCACAGTGGTAACAATGCATGATGGATCCAATGTTCTCATTCTGTTTACGCCAAATTTGTCTAAAAAGAAATCGAGACTCATGAGACCAGGCAACATTTTTACAGTCTTCAACTGTCCAATTTTGGTAAGCTTGTGCAAATTATAGTCTCTTTTTCCTATTTGTAGTGGAGACGAGTGGTACCCGGTGGGGTCTTCTGGGGTTTTGGTTCTTTGCCAAAAAAAAAAAAAAATAGTGTTTTAGGGTGTTGTGACCCTTTAAAACTTTTTTTAAATTATTTGGTTTTTACACCAACACAGTATTATTAAAAAACATAATGAAGGTCAAACACACAATAGTGAGCAAACTGATCTAACGACAGATCCCATTGGAATGTGTCACTCCCCTTCCCCCCACAAATGGAAGGAAGGTTTTGAAGTACGCAGGGAACCCATGTTTGAATCAAAGAGGAGAACAAAAGCCAGGGAAAAATCTGCCTAAAGAGTTGAGTGGAAGAAGCGTATATGTGATGTGATCTCTCTCTCTCTCTCTGAACATGCTGAGTAGCCACAAATACAGTTAACCTATCAAAATAAACCACATACCATATATAATAATTAAAATATACATAATGAAGGTTCAAGACATACATATATACATATATATATGAGAATGTGAGTCATGCGAGAATGAGAATGTGGTCATGAAACTGATGGAGCCTTTCATGGACAAGGGAAGAACTGTTACCACTGACAATTACTTCACTTCCTTGTCACTTGCTGGACGACTGCTCAGCCGGAAAACTACCCTTGTTGGCACCATAAACAAGATTCGTTGTGAGCTTCCACAATCAGCCAAACAATCTTCAGACCGCAACGAATTCACCACACAGGTATGTTGTTGTTATTTTTTTTTCTAAATTTTTATATAAAGTGCGGTATTATATATTTCTCTATATTATTAGATAATATAGAGATAATTGTATATTAGATATTAGAATAATTAGATATTAGATCTATTTTTGTCTATATTTATATAAGTATTTATATAAGTGCCGTCTTATTTTTTCTTTTCTATTTTGAACTTAGAGCAAGAGCTACAATTTCATTGTGATATTATACTATTTATAAAAGTGCAATGACTATAATGTTTTATCTTTTCTTATCTTATCAGGTGTTTTCAACAACTGGCACTACACTCACAGTTTATGCGCCCAAGCAGAAGACCGTCTGCATCCTCAGCACCATGTACAACATAGTTGAGATTGGGGATAACAGAAAGAGGAAGCCAAACACGGTCACTGACTACAACTTCATGAAGTGTGGCGTGGACATTATGGACCAGAAAGTTCGACAGTACACTGTACGCACAGGAACACGGCGATGGCCAGTCGCTGTGTTTTACAACATGGCAGCAATGAATGCCCACGTGCTGTATCAGGCATGCACTGGAGTGAAGGAGAGAAGGGTGGACTTCCTGGCGCAGCTTGCAACTGAGCTTGCTAAGCGTTTCCTGCAAGAAAGGATGGTGGACAAGGAGCAGCTGCTTTGGCAACAACCTGACACACCACACCCAGGGAAAAGGGCCAAGTGTCAGGTGACCTTCCAGTGCAAGAAAAATAATGCAACACTTCGCTGTGTTACAAGTGCTACAAGTACACGTGGAAAATGGAGACAGTGCCAGATATGTGCCAACAGATCACACCAATGAACTGCTGGTCACTCACACATACACAAACACGAATTTACATACCATTTGTCTTCAGTATGCCTCTTTACTCACTCATTTTATTACACCGCACAGCACATGGATACTTTACACTGACATACAGTTGTATTGTATGTATATATAATTCGTATAGTTATATTGCCATATTCATATTCTATTTCTAATTTCTTTTTCTTTATAGTCATATTCTATTTCTATTTCTACTTTTCTTTTTATTCTATTTTATTTTATTGGTAGTTTATTTTTATAGTATATTTATATTTATTACTGTACTTATTTCTTTATTCTAGTTACATTTGACTGTTTACCTAAGTGATTTCTTATTGTGTTTTCTTATTGTGTCAATTTTTTGGGCAGTCGTGCAATATATTTCATTCCATGTCATACCATATATAAGAATGTGACAAATAAAATTTGAATTTATGTTGAATGTTTTTTTTTTAAGAAAATAAACGCTTTGAACTTTGGAATCTTTGAATAATTTTTTTCTACACAAATTTGGCCCTTTAAATATTGCTCCTAGATGATTGTGATCCCTGATTGTAAAGTCAGTAGCATCTTGTACGTCGCTCTGTAAGTAATTGCCACATTTACAGAACAAAGGCAACTGTTCACACGTGATTAAGGATATAAGGTAAAAACAACCGGGCCAAATGGCCCCTCTCTGGTAGAGCTAGGGGGATAGGGCCAAATGGCCCCTCTCTTGTAGTTCCAGTGTTAAGTACATTATATATTACTAACAAATACCTGCAGAGGGCGCCAGTGACTGGTCGGTTATGACATCAAAGCACAACAAGAGCATTTTACAGCCGATTGTTCCATTTGCTCATTATAATCACTTTTGCGGTACTTTGATGTCATACTACGATCAGTGGCTGCAGCGCCACTTCAGGTAGAACACACCTATTAACTCGAAAGTGATATATATATATATTTTTTTTTTAAATGTTTTTTTTTTTTTTCCTCAGCCAAATGCTGCACGTCAGAGATCTGGCATGGTTCCAGAAAACGTTAAGCCCTGTTTATTGTAATGCTTTTTTCCTCAGTTGGAAATCAGACTTAATCAGACAAAAAAAATCCAGTGAAAATTCTTATTTGGGTCATATACTCAAAAGACGTAGACTGGAATCGGAGCCATGTCTGTGCACAACCCAAGCAAAGACTAAAAGAAAATAATAACTGCAAGCTTCAAACAGATGGTGACAAAGAGGCAAAAACTTCAACAGTCAAAAATCATAGTAAGAGTCAACACAAAGCACAGCTTTAAGAAACCATTTAAAACTGAATTGTGACTCCAAGAACCAGACCAGATCATGAAGCACCAAAGAATTCCCAATTAATTACCTATTAAATCAGAAATTAAGTGTAAACATGACTATAGCATACCTTCAGTCCATTCTGTGGATTCATGAGAAAGTTTCTTCCGATGTCATCAAACATAATTGTGGTCTTCCTGTTGTAGAACTCACTATATTTACCCCATATGACTCCTAAAGGCTTCACCTAAAAACATTGTAAGTACACATTATGCACTAATGGGACACTGATATTTAAATGACAGTTAATATGAAATTTTTATTGATTGAAGAGCACTGTCACTATTGGAGAAGAACAACATTTTAACTTAATTGAGCTAGACACTGACATTGTTATTAAACTAAAATAAAATTAAATGGACTTATGAGAAAAACATTAGACTTGCCTTTTGTAAAGCTGCTTAATTCTGAATTAAAATTAATTCCATAATTGATTGGACAGTGTTAAAAATGACACTAGTGTCTTTGTAGAGCTGCATCAGAGCTGAAATTGAATGCTTTATAATTGATGAATTTATATCATTAACAGTTGTTTTTGTATAAATATGTTTGTTGTTTATTAACGTAATGTTGCTTTAAAACAACCTGTACATTATAAACAATTTTCTACTGTATAACTAAATGTGACATGGCAGAGACAATGATGTGTTGCTTTTTTACTACAAAACGTCTGACCTCTACGACTCCTCTTTTAGGTGTGTGCACAGTGATCATAGCTGCACTGTCCAACATGAAGGTGATCTTATAGTTTGGGTTCTCCGTCACCCCCAGTTCCTAAAATAAATAAATAAAATAAATAAATATATGATGCACATTTGAGGCTTGTGGTAAAACGTATAAGTTACTTGCGTAACCACTGTTCCCTGAGACATGGAACGAGTACTGAGTCTGCAAAGACGCATCGGGAAAACTCCTTTTTCCCCCTAAGTGAAACCTATTCTAAAACGCAGTTTTATTATTTACTAAAACTGCACAGTCATTGGCCGCTGTATGGGGACTTATTTTTAACCAATAGGGCAAGGCCCCGCAAACAGCGGGCTAATGCCTGCGACCACACACCATGGCGTGATACCTGCGGTTGGCGGCAAGGTGGCATGATGTGGCGTCCCCGCGTCTATATAAGCGAGGACACTCCAGCCATCTTCAGGTTAATTCGACTGAAGCAACGGCGCTTCATAGCACGGAATGCAGTACTCGTTCCATGTCTCAGGGAACAGTGGTTACGCAAGCAGCCTATACGTCCCCTTCGACATTTGACTCGTACTGCGTCTGCTAAGACGCATAGGGAACACAGTACAATCCTGTCGTGCTACAAGGTCTGGAATCTTGAAGCCTAAGAGCGGACCTAGGGAAAACCCGAGGTCTCATACGTCACAAGCACCTTCATCCAAACACTTGGAGGCTATCGCAGCGTTAACACGGTCAGGTAGTAGAGTGTACAAGTGATGTAATCATAACCGAGCTGTCTCCTTTTGAGCGCAAGGCGGTCAAACAATGAAAGAACTGTGACTTATGATTATAATGCTCTTAGCCGGGCCCTTTTGGGCTGTTTTTGAGGGCATTTACTGTGTTTGTAACCAGGCAGCGACTGATGTGGGATACAGCAGCCAGCAAGCACAAGTCATAGTAACTCTCATTGGTCAGAGAGTTGTAAAAAGCATTAGCGCCTTACCGCGCAGCCGAAGGCAAGGGTGAATACACTCGCTGAGGAGCCGGCGGCGCCGGATAGCTCAGAGTTTAGTTTTGTCAGGCTATGACTGAAGCTGAGGAGACTGCAGCTCAGGGAGCCTAAAGCAACAATTACTTTGACTGACTCGCTTTACGGAATTGAGTTTAGTCAGATAATAACTCGCTTATATAGCAGGACCGGCGAGGCTGCTGACATCAACCCGAGCATCCTTTGGAAAGCTTTCAGAGTATGCCTGGGGCCGGTACTTTTACCGGTACAATTAATTACCTATTAAATCAGAAATTAAGTGTAAAGAGTCGAGAGAGGCGAAGGCGGTGGAGGCTCGGCTCTTCAGCCTGGCAGAGTTCGACGATTTCCACGACTTGGTGATCTCATCGTGGACCTCCGGGAAAAAAGGAGTGGAGCGCTGACGGGGGGCTTGAGAAGGCCCTGGCAAGTACCACTCATCGAGGCTGCTTTTTACGGGCTCCTCCGGAGGAGACCAGTCCAGACCCAGCTCAGAGACAGCCTTGGCGAGGATACGAAACAGATCAGCATCCACGTTGGGCTTCATCAAGCTGGCTTCAGACGGCGCAGATGGGGCGGGGTCTTCCAAGCCCGACAGCTCATCTGCCTCCGAAGCTGCTAGGGAGGCATCCTCCAGCAGCTCATCGTCCGACACCCTGAAGGAAACCAAGTCCCTCGCCAAGACGGAGGGAGGGGCTTCCTCAGAGAGGTAGCAGACGGGCGAAAACTCTTCCTCACGAGGTGGTGAAGCTCACAGGGGGTGTCGCTTGCGAGCAGGGGGAGCGCAAGGGCTAGGCAAAGAGTGGCCATGCTGAGGCTCTCACAGATGGCACAGTCTGGTCCGGCAAAAGCGGCTTCTGCGTGGTCCTTGCCCAGGCAGGAGACGCAATCGTGGTGTTCATCGTCGGGTAGCAACAGCGAACCACAGGTGGAGCAGCCGCCCATGTTGAGAAATATGCTCTTTTAGAATCAACCTTTAAGGCGGCAGGCGAGAATTCCGGCTGCAGATTCCAAACGGCTTTTAGTCAGGGACAGCAAAGAATCTGTCGCTGAAGGAGAATGGTCTGAAGATGGCTGGCATGTCCTCGCTTATATAGACGCGGGTCACGCCACCTTGGCGCCAACCGCAGCCATAGGTTCCGTGGTATCACGCAATGTTGTGTGGTGGATGGCATTGGCCGTCTGTTTGCGGAGCCTTGCCCTATTGGTTAAAAATAAGTCCCCATACAGCGGCCAATGACCGTGCAGTTTAAGTAAATAAAAAAACTGCATTTTAGAATAGGCTTCAGTTAGGGGGGGGGAATGAGTTTTCCCCATGCGTCTTAGCAGATGCAGTACGAGTGAAATGTCGAAAGGGAACATTTCAGTGAAAAAATTTTTTAACGCATCATAATTTGAATTATGGTTAAAGCCTTCCATTACAATGTGGACCTGGAAAAAATATAATTGGACCTACTTTCATTTTAGCATCAATCCACTTCATACTTGTTGCAGCTAAAATGATGTGAAAGAGAAAAAAAGATCTTACTTCTTGAGCATCACAACTAGATTCTGCAAAACATTATTGTCTAGATACTTACACCAGATGACAATATCATAGTCCTCATATGCTGATGTAAGAAATTCATGCAAGTATGGCCTCATCAGCTCCTGGCCTGTTTCTGCACATGATTTATGATCTGTATTTAATGAAAGCGACAAAAAAAAACCACACACACACATTAACAATATACTAGAGATGCACCAATACCATTTTTTTTTTCTTTGAAGATTGTGAATATTTATATTTTTTTCAGTTCAGTTTTATTAAAACAGATAATTTTCATTTAACATCATTATGTTTGGTTCCCTGTTTAAACAACTGCATTGTGTTAAACTGACTAGTTTTGTTTCAACTTAATATTTCATTTTGTAAGAACAAATGATTTTACTTGTGTAACTAGGAAGAGAATTTCCCCTTCCCATCATGCTTTGCACAGGGCTGGATGAGGATAGTATATCTTGAAATAAAATGTTATTTTTGGCATTATTGTTAAGATACTACAATTTGGAGACTTGTTAATGTTTAATGCTCTTTTATGTTTGTATTTAAAAGACATTCTGCTATGCTAGTATTTTTGGGGTAACCATTGTGGTAGAGCATGTGCTTGGGGACCTGCTAACATGAATCAAAATAATAATAATAATAATAATAATAATAATATACTTTGGGCTTACCATGGATGAATCAAAACCATCTTATGTTGTGCATAACAAGTTGGCTACTGCTTAAAGTTTAGCAAATCAAATGTTTAATTTTGGGTTTTTATTGATTCATTTATTTTGTGAAGAAGGGTGTCTTCATAATTTATTTTCCGGTTAAATATTTTAGTTTGAGTTCAACAAGCATAAAATATATTATTAATTTAATTTAAACTGTATTTGATCAAATTGAGTTGGCCCAACTTAATTACATTCTAATGAATTTATTTGTTTTCATGACTTGGGGCTACACATATTTATTGGATGAAAATTCTGCCCTCAATTAAATTGAGTTCACCCAATAAATAATTTGTTTTGAGTCTACTCATTGATACAGATATCTGTTTTGGAAATGTGGGAATGGAGTTTTCCAAGCAATTACACAGTGAGTAATAATTTTTTTCCCCAATTATTCCAATAACATCCAATAATTTGGACAAACAAACCAAGGGCATAACAACAACAATAATGATAACAAATATAGCTGCAAGCAGAAATTCAGGAAATGAAATAAAAACAGCACATCATCACAGACAATATTATAAAGTTTTACCACACAGACCTGGACCCCTCAGTAAACAGACAAGCTGCAAAAGAATCACATTCAAGAATAATTTTAAATCCTTCCCCTAACTGGCAAATGGCAAAGATATCAGCCAAGATAACTGTCAGCAAATAAGAAGTGCCAGAATTCCCTCTCTCAGATTGTGATCCTAGGAACTACAGATGGTGGACAACCAGAACGCCCTTTTCACCGCCTCACCTACCGCCGTCGCGGCAGTTTAGAGTGCACTTGCAACTGTTGACCGCCGAGAGGCGCTTTAAGCATAAGTTATTGAGCAAACGCTTTAAAGCACGTTTTAGCAAATAGCCGTCAGCTTTGTCTCACTGATGTGTTATATTTGACGGCAGCAGTCAGTGGAAAATTAAAGAAAAAACTGCACTTACTATTTACAAATTACAATTTAGTAATGAAATACTAAATGAATACTTATGAAGTTATTTGTGTTTCTTAGAACGAAATGTAGTTGTAAAATGTAGTTTAGGCTATTTTGCATCAGAGATTTGAAAGTGGTAGACTATTTTTGTAGGCTAGGAAACATACATAAATGTGTGAAATAAAAATATTCTTATTATTAAT
>JAUCNO010001304.1:8949-25025 GCA_032353835.1 Enteromius viviparus
TCTGTTGGACTTGGTTGAACAAAAATAAACAATATTTTGTTGCTTAAGCTTATGTATTCAGTCATTATTCAATGGTACACTAAAAATCCATATGAAAAAAATTACTTCTCACTTTTCTCAAGTAAAATATTTATATGCAATTAAAATGCGCTAGCAATTGCGAAGACAACACAGAATTCTAAGTTTAAAAATTTGTCCCATTTCAGAAACTTTACATAAGTGATTAAGCAAAAGTTAAATAAAAATAAAATAATTTCTTTCTAAGCACGAAGGATAAGTCATGTGTTAGTCAAAGGCCTGGCTGTGTGAGACTATTTCAGCCTTGGAGTGTGTTTCCAGGGGAAAAGCTTATACAGGTGCATTGCAATGAAACTCCCTACTATTGTTACTCGGGCCTTGTATCTTCCTCTTTCCATATAAATTCTGCTATATAACATTGGCTGTTGCACAAATTAGAAATCACATCTGCACGCCTGGGACTAAAGTAAGTGTTTTACAAGCCGCTGTACAGAGAACGATACGCTAATTACAGGGAGCTAAATCGTATTCACAGGGGATGAGGTCATCTTTGTTATGTCATCTCCGCTTAAAAGCTACTGCAGATGCTCTGACATAAAAATCCTTGCTGTCTCCATTCACTCTCTTCACAGAGAGCACCTCTGGCATGGGAACAGGCTCTACGGCAAACAGGAGAAGGTTATAGGTGGAAAATGGGAGGAGGAAGGCCAGTTGTTGGCAAACCAATAGGAAGTGCCATGATTCTCTTTGACCTTGGGAGGAAATGACACAGTGGAAATTGCAAGTTGTTGAAGCCAACAGAAACCCAAACCTCTGCGTTGTGGACTCCTGCTGCGTGGGCCCGACCCGCACTCAATTCCATGGATATGATGTGTTCCGGAAAGAAAGGGTTGGTTAAATGTCTCAGAATATGGTGAGAATAGGAGAAGTCATTTCCTCTAGAGATTGGCTGCAGGTGCTGTATTGAAAAGTAAAACCCCATCAAGCGGTATTCTTTTTTCTTTAACAACTATATTACCATATGTAAATTAACTACTTTTAACTGTTTAAATAATGACATCTGTTAAAATGACACTAGAGAAGAGACATTTATCAAAGCATAAAAGGACATATGGGTTGTATTACCACCCAAACCCATTTTCCAACAAGCTCAGTGTCGGTATATACAACACTTGGCCCAAACAGAGACGTCTCCTCTATTTTCGCTCCATCAAGCAGGCCACAACGGCTCATGCGTGTTGTAATTTCAGCTTTTCGCCAAGCCTTAATTGTTTGGTTAGGCAGTAAACATAAATTAGTTGCTCGCATCTTTTCAGTAAGGAGCTCTCCTCTGCAGACAGAAACATTTGGGTTGCTTAGCAAGAAAACAACTTGTAACTAACCTTTGTGATTAAAATGCGGCAGCGTCTGTGGTGGGTGAAAGCCATTTTTGACAAAAAATGGTTGGGTCATAGACATCTATGCTGAATGAGGCATGTACGTTATGTATACAGTTTGTGTTGGCTGTAACTTCTGCATATGGAACAAGCATGCACTCAAAATCCACAAGAGAAGTATTATAGCTATAAGCTAGTGATGAATGATACCACGTATTTTTTATAAACACAATGAAAAAATATTGCAGATACCTGTTTAAATTATCAAATGGGTATTGTAGCCTATATTTATGACATATTTAAAAGCTGTCATCATTTTGCATCATTTTTACAACAAATAAAATATCTTTCTTTCCAGGCAGGAAAAGTTGCAATGCGTTTTTATAATCTAAAATCAGGGTGTGCAATATTGCAAGATTATTTATAAACTATATTTGAAAGCTATTGTAACGCTCATACAAGGACAAGTGAGGCAAGGTAAGTGAATTCAAAGCAGATTTATTTATAACAGAATGTTCCAGTAAACGATAAATCATAAACTGGTAGCTTTGGAATTAACAAATATAGCTCTTTTAAGGGCGATCTCCCGATCGCTTTAACACAGCTACTTCTCCTTGCACTATTCGCAGTTCTCATGAAGCACAGGGGCGGTGGCTATGGGGAGAGCGAACTCCAGATAATTTTGCAGTGACTGAGGCCATGTCCACACTAATACATTTAAAAACACATCTTTTTGGCCTTCCGTCCACACTGAGACAGCGTTTTTGTCAAGGAAAACTGAGCTTTTTTAAAACGCTCTCCAAAATGGATAAATTTGAAAACGCCGTTTTCATGTTGCAGTGTGGACTCTGAAAACAGAGGCTTTCGAAAACGATGATGCATTTTAGTCATATTATGCAGTCATGTGACCAATTCAACTGATGACACATGGCATTGTACAGCAGTTGTTTTGTTTGTTCTCAATTTTGTCGGCCCTGTTAAAGATTTATATCATTTTGTTGATGCTCCAGATAGCTTTTCTTCAAAGACGTAATGTAAGTAAATAAACGGTAGATGGAAATGACACAGATCGAAATTGTCTTACGTTTCACACATGCGCAATAAAAAAATCTCCTGATCGTAAAGGTGCACGCCAGCACACTGTAAACAGGTAAGTAACCAGGACAGTATTCAAAAAATTCTCTGAAGGGAGATTTCTCACATTGAGTCAGCGATCTCCAAATCACTTTATTTCCATCCTTGCAAAAAAGTCCCTTAGAACATGATAGTCCATAAATCCTTAAATCCTGGTGCTCGATGCAGGGAAGTGCTGTGGGTTAAAAGTCTTGACAAGGCTTAATCACCATCAGAACAAGAATATTCCACTCAAATAGGTGAGATAAGAGGTGTGTAAGGAGTGTTACCTCATGCTCAGCCGTCTACACTCTGGTTTGGGCAGCATATATGCAGCAGACTTGATTAGTTATGTTTATTAGGGTTGTACGTTACATGTAATGTTGTTAAATGAATGTTTATTGCACATTTTAGTTTAATAATTCTTACCATGATGGTGAGCACCTTCTATATATGTTACTATTTAAAAGCTACTTATGGTTTATCATGTGACTTTCTCATCATCACCTGCATTTGGTAGTTATCAGTGTACAAAATAGATTTCACCACTTTAATAGGTTGGTATATTAACATTATATCAGTTTTTATGGATTATTATTATTATATGAAACAGTAAAGCAAAAAATATTGATATCGTATTTTTCACGGTTTTATTCTGGCCATTACAGCTGCCGTTTTTTTACCGTAAATTTTACAGATTTTTATTTTTACAGTGCAGATAGAGAAAGACTTTTAATTGTAACAATTATTTGCTAACACATTCATTTTTTCACACCAGTAGTCTTAAAATAATGCTTATCTTTTATCATTTACCTAGTAATTAACTAGGCTATGAAAGGCAATGATTTATAAGTATGAAGGCATTCCTTCTGTTTAAAAGTAGCCCATAAACATTTCAGTGTACCCCCACCCACAGGAGAAGGTGTGATACTTTGCTTGTCAAATAAGATATTAAATCACTCTTAAGTGAGGAACTGATGATAATAACTTTAAGGACATTTTTTCCAGCAGGATGCTTGTTTTTACAAGTCCCCTCTTCCTGGATGTCTGTCTATGTTCTTGGATTAGCTGAGCGTTTGCCGGGTCCAAATAAAACACAGCTGACGTCAGTCTTTGGAGTCCTGCCCTTCGAACGCCAGCCCAATCTAAAGCATGATCTCTGAGCGAGATCCTGTCCAGACAATGCCCTACTTCCCTTTACACCAATGCAAACAGGTCTGGCCATGGAGCGCTCACAGTAAAAACAGACTGACAAAGAGCTGGGACTGAATGGGGGCAGAGGAGCCAAAGTCTGGGATTAGTTAGCAGAGGGTTGACGAGGTCCCTGCAGCACGGACATGAACTTCAAAGGCCTGACCTCTCAGAGCACAGCGCACAGAGTGATGGGAGTGATAGATGCTGTAATCTTAGCTTTTTTTCGTCCCAATGGACTGCATAAGTCATCCTGTGTGAATTTACAGGATGGCATTTGTTATTAATGTTAATGAAAGAGACTTTAAATAAGTCAAGCCATTAAATAAGTAAAACCTTTTTAAAATAACTGATTTAGTGTAGTAGAAAAGTAGTATTTAAACTCAATGTTATTTTACATTTTATTTTGTTTGCCAGTTTCTAACCCTAAACTTAATTTAAATGACCGATAGGTTATTTTCTAGCCGTAAACATTAACAGAACATGCCATTTTTAATTCTATAAAATGAAATGAAAATAAAGAATGCTGGTTTAATCTACAATCATGCATTTTAACAAGTAAAACATATTTCTTTCATAATCGTCCTAAAAATTCTTGAAAATTTGAATTCTTCATTTGTATGTATTTGTTCTAAAACATTAAATGTGTAATAACATTAAATTAAGATATCTAAAGATAATAATTTTTAAAAGCTGGTTTAATCTACAGTATTTCCCATAAATAAAACAAGTAAATGCTATGTGTTTATTAATCTTTCTAAAATAGTATGAATTTGTTCTAGCAGCAAACATTAAATATTAAACATTAAATGAAAATATCTAAAGCAATAAAATAAAATAAAATAAAAACGGAACATTTTGTAACTACACCTGACCTTTGAGGTGGAACTGGCCAAAAATCAACATTAATGGAATGGGGAACAGTTAATCAGATTCACTTTATAGTTTTCCATAACATAAACATGGGACTTTTTGCCTCTAATAACAGGATATCAAAACTGATTTATTACAAGTTAGAAACTTTTAGACACAACTTTCAGCCCTATTCATAGACATTTCCATTTTCTTTTTTTAGTAGACTTAGCTGTTTTTTTTACTTTTCTTTTTTTGCAACCTTGGGAAACCCTAAGAGCAGAACACGGGGTTTCACGCTGTGGATTTCACACTTGGCCGTAAGTAGACAACAGGTATTGAGTGGAGCTCCACAATCTTGTTGGATGGCATTATGCATCGCTCCTAGTGTCCTGACGGGCCAGTGGAGCTGTCTGGATTGGGTTTTCCTCGCTGACAGCGGTTAATCCGCTTTGGCTAGCAAAGGCAGCGCCAGGCCAGGGCTCCACAATGCCTCACTCTGTTCCCCATCACATGTCCCATGGAGAGCTGCAGATGCGCCGGGGCAGGAGGGAGCGCTATGGCCGACTTACTAGACGTTGGTTACAAATCTTGCCTTTCAGCGTCTTCATCAGCTCTGCAAACCTTCTGGGATCTGCCTCTCCGACACATCAGTCCCTCAGCTTCTGCAAGAACAGCTGCCAGCAGCTCACAGACAGTTAAACCCATGGGTCGTTAGGGACGTCAGCACAGATTAAAGAATCAAACTGTGACTCTGATTAGGAGCAGATATCACCACATCTGACATCTGTTAGCAGACTGTCTTTATAATTTTGAATGCGCTCCTTGTTTTGTTGTATTTTATTTGCCCCCTAACCACCAAAGGTCTTAAAACAGTGTACTCTGAGTTACAGTAGATTACCTTTAGAGAAGCCAAAATCTCATTTCGCTTTAGTGTTCCAAAAGCTTGCCTTTTTGAAAAAAAAATAAAATTTTCTTCAAAGAAGCCACAGGAAAAGAAATCAGATTCATGCAGATGAGATTTGCTAAATGCATGGCACCCGTTGAGGAAAATGAACTGAGACTTCAAGGAGGACGGATAACAAGAGCTGTTTACTTTGATGCAAAACTGAAATGCAGCATATTTCACGCAGCCCAACATAACCAGCTTCATTTATCATGACGAATGTCAGCAGACGTCAAAGCATTAGGTTACCATGGAAACTTGTTTTTGTTGTTTTTGAAAGTGACAATCACATCCTTGCCCTATTTTTATTTTTAAACCTTCTTTATTTATTTACTTAAATAAAATAGTTTACTTGTCTGACATTCCCAAAAAATAATTGTGTATAATAATCTAAAATAAATAAATTAATTAAATAAAATATTGTGTATTAATTTGTGCCATATAATTTAGAAATTACATTAAATAATATTATTACATTAATACATTACATTAATACATACAATTTACATTTAAATAATACAGTTATACATTTTTACATGTGTGCCACACGTGGCTGCAGATGGCACATGATGAAGATGAAGATCATTTTTAAACATGACTGTAATCAACACATATGCGTTGAAGACATATGCATGGAAAACTACATTGATTTAACTTATACAAACAGGAGTTAATAATGGCACTTATCTGGACAGAATAGCAAAATCAAATTAGTGGCTATGGTGACAAATGACTAACTCAAGCATGCAGGACTACAATCGAGACAAACTCAAAACCCAGCACAACTGTGACAGTTTGCTGTTGAGTATCCTCAGAAACATATCGCATTACAGTAAACACAACCATATTCTCTTTCTTTCTACAGCTGTGCATAATTTCATCATTTATATAAGTATATGTCTCTTACACAGTTTTCTAAGAGCCAAAGCCATGTGCTGTGTGAGGCAGGGCACTTTCTCTCTCAGTATGCTGAACTCAGGCATGTTGTTTCAATACATCTGAAAGCCTCAGTAAGCGAAAGGAAATCCCCCCTCGGTGACTCAGAGCTGCCAGTATCTGTGTGTGTGTGTGTCCAGGCCTCATTTCACCAGAACACCGACCTTTCAAACACAAACACTTGTAGGCAAATACACAAAAAGTAAAAAAAGTTCCCAAAAATAAATAACCCAACTAGTTCTTTATGGATCAATGCACAGTGTTTATGGTTAGACAGCAAAGACTGTATAAATAGTCCAAAAAAGGCCACTGAAAAGTCCATATATAGTGACAGAACGTCGCACATGTGAAGTGAATTTGACATTCAACAGCTTCTTAAAAAAGTATGTTTATATAGTCAGGATTGCTAAAGAAAGATACTTATATGATATGAGTTTCCAAAAAACACATTCAAATTCATGAAATTCAAGGCTTTGCTTCCTCCTCAGTCATGTTAATAGTTGAGTTGTTTTGCAGACTTGCTTCTGTGGCATTGTGAGTGGCAGCTCTACCATAAAACCGTCCGTGTGCCAGATACCAGACATGCAGCCAATCAAGTGTAAGAAGCTGGGGAAAAATATTCAGTGCGAGAAAACAATATCATTATTGTTTTCGAAATCACAGCGCTGGACGGCAATATTGTGTTTAGAGCAAAAATCCAAGCCTCTTTCTGCTTTGCTAAAGTTTTTACCAGAGTTTCTAACCATAGCAAAGCCTAATTAGAAGCTACACAGATGTTAAATACCAGTTTTGGTTATGAGAAAGTTTCTTCTAGGAAGCATGAACTTAGAAAAGCAATAGCCTACTCTGAAAGGAGAGAGGGAAAGAATGAGCATGAAAACAAAATTGAAGAAAAAAGCGTGACTGTAATTAAGATCAGATTTCTTATTTCTCTTTGGCAGTGTGGCTGATTATAATGAGAAGTAATTTACCAAACTGTGCTGGCAATGTTTACTAGAGCTAATTCTTAAGAATTTGAACAAACTTGCAACCCTAAGGCGCTTCATAGCCCACACCCTACATTTTAGGTGTGTATTAATGTCAATATTACCTGGATACAGAATTCACACTAATGTGATGTGAAATAATATAATGTGAAATATTGTTACATTATAAAAATTATAACAAAATGTAAGTTTGGGGGGGAGGGGGCTAGTGTGAAGTGTGCTGTGTGCCAATCACATACCCATAAGCCAATTACTTATTGCCTTAGCAGACTTTGTCTCGCGGTACTTTGTCATACACCGATCACTCTCTCCAGCGCTGCTTCAAGTCGAACACACCTACTCTTTAACCAAAACCTATTGGGTCACATCAAACTGTGAACCAAACACTCTTCTAGTTTGGGATTCAGTTGGCAAATGTCTAGTATCTTTTTCTCAACAAAGCAAATAGCATCCCGTCTCCATGTCCGCTGTCGTTTTGATTTCTAAGCTACAATCTACAAAAATCGGGGCTTAACATCTACGTCACGGCTCTAAGCCGCCCTCTGTTTGTTGATTGGTCTTATTGTCAAAGACTATTTCTAATACTTAGAGACTGTGTTATTATGTAAATTATTTTATTTTTATTATTCCTCATTTATATTATATAGATAGATAAAGACTATATAGACCCATACTGATAGAAAACGACTTTTAAAGCTAATAGTAGCAGCTTTTTATTTAAAAAAGAAAAAAAAAACATGAACCAGTTGGTTTGGGTACATTTCTTAACCTTCAGGGTCCACAAAGAAAAATATATATATTTAAGGGTTTGTATAATAGACTTACTATATTTAGCGCAGATGCTACTCCATGTTTTTTTACTGTCATATCAACCGTACGGGCATGTATGATTTTGGATAATTATGGTAAATAAACATTTGTGCATTTCTCATATATTTTGCTGCATTTCTGTTCTTTAACCTCTATTCACAACAGCATTATGGTTTCATCCCTACTTCGTTGATTGCTTGATTGATCCTATTATCTGATGAGCGACGGCAGTGTTATTTCTTCTGTGTGACCGACAGAAGTTTGTAAACTGCTGCTGTCATCTGAAAACTGGAAGTACCCAAACACCTCGTCAACAGCAGACACAGAGATGGGTCAATACAGCAATGAAAAAAATCTCTATCATTTCTTCCTTTTAATGTATTTATTCTTTATCAAAGTAAGCTCAACCGTACGGTAGAGATAAAGAGTTAAAGGGTTAAAAATAGTCAAATATTTCAGACATCTGTGGTTCAACCATAATTTAACCCTCTGGGGTCTGAGGTGATTTTGGGGCAGTTGAGATGTTTGGACATGCTCTGATATTGTCACCTAGCATGGCTTGGGGTGAGTAGTTCATGGTGTAAGTCAATTTTGGGGTGAATGAATCCTGCTTCTGGAGGCTTTATATAATGCAAATATCAAAGGAATAGCATATTGAACCTTTTTAGAATAAATAACCAACAGGAAAATTTTACAGACAACTATACCTTAATCGTGAGAAGCAGAAATCATGATCATGAGTATAATACAATTATCCCTTATTTTCCCTATACTTAAAAATCTCCAAACTTTATTTTTGGTTGCATAATCCTAAAGACCTATTTTGAACAGTGTTTGTAAACATGAAGAGAATGAATCACCATCATGGAGCATGTGCAACACAGTGGGATTTCTCTCTAGACAGGCAGAAATAAACAGCTCAATGGAGGCCAGGTGCCATCAGGATCGTCTCATTGAACCACTGTAACAGAAACCCTGCAGTCATATGCGCCTCTCACATTGCATTACTGATTCAAGTTCCAGAGATTGTTTCTGTCCCTGAACTCTTGTACGAGCACGGCAACATCTTAAAAACACCTTCCTAGCCTTAGGTGACAGCTTGTAATGAAACAGCTTGTGCCTGGAGATGGCTGGACTAAATCTAAGTGTTGATTTAAGGTGTCAGAACAGCATATGGTCACTGGCTCTCCCCAGGGGGATGTTATTCACAGGTGGACGGAGGAACGAATGCCCAGGGTTTCAGTTTTCTGACTCGCATACGCATGTGTGCTGAGAAACACACTCACCTGGAAGCAAACCAAGCTTGTTCAGAGTACACAGAAGTCATGAGCTTAGCAACTTCAGTTGTATTTTTACCTCTCTTTAATTAGTAGTTGGAAAGAAAAGGGCGATGGAAGGAAATAAGAAGAGAAGAATGATTGAATGAATTAGTGAATCCTTGCTTTGCTCAGCAAGGTTGCATTTATTTAATAAAAAATGCAGTAATAAAAGTTAAATAATACATTTAAATTATAAGTTAAGTTACACTTAGTTATTAACTTTTTAGCCAAAAAAAGATTAAAAATATATATAAATATTACAATTACAGACTATTTTTCCCAAAATATGTGTATTTACATTCATGCATTGAATATTTGCACAGACTCTGCATTTGCATATCATTATTGAGAGCATCTCCCATGCATTTATCCAGCAGAAAGCTACTGCCTAGTTTTAGTTACTGCCTATGTAGAACATTCACTTTTGAGATTCCTTTCCATTCTGGAGGCTGCTGCAATTGTTGGCTGTATAGATTGCTCACTAGGTTTTGGAACAGAGCCTTATTCTGAGTGCACAAGGAGAAGGAATGCTTTGTTTTACTGCTTCAAAAGGTCATGTTTTGATAACCCTCTGCATGAAAATATTTATGCACTCAGTGGACCACGGAAGAGGAAAAAAAAACCTTTAATAAAGGAACACAGCCATCATTCGCTGGTATGTGTTCCTGTTATCATTACTGTGCAAGCTCTGGTGAACATTAAGACATGTATGGTTTTACAAAGCAAGACACATAGGATTAAAGTCATAAGTCATTTTTTGCAAGGATCAGTTAGACTATACTGATTGCTGTATGTCATTGATTCACAAAAAAGAATCATAAGAGTCATTTGTTCAGAAATGGCTGATGTACACTGATCATGTTGCAGTTTTGATTCACTTAAAATAATCTTCCTGCAAAAGTCATTTGTTTAAGATCTGGTTGTACCTGCTATATTGTTTTCATTTATTAAAAATAATAATTTCATAAAGTAATTTGGTCAGGAGGCAGTTTTAATACACTCATCGAATCTGTTGGACCATGTTGGTCACACTACACAATGTTTTAATTCCCCAAAAAGAACTGCCTCAGAGTTTTTAGTTCTTGAAGTGGGTGAACCATCATATATGAATAATTTATTCAGGAATCAGTTAGACAACACTGATCGAGGTGTATGGTTTTGAGACTTTTGCGCAGGAACCAATATTTATTATTTTGATTTACTAAAAATAATCTGTTCATAAAAGTCAAACCGAACTGACCTAATAAGTATAATTTGAGAAGAATGAAGACTAGTTGGTTTAGCGCTAATACTGTAACTTCAGCATGTTCTATGTTTCCAATAGAACATCTGGGGACTAAAAGGCAACTTTATTCAGAAGAAAACACAAGCATCTGAGAGGAAAAAAATGAAACACCTCTCAACACAAGAAGGCACTTTAATTGGAAACTGGTCTGACTGCTTCAAAAATAAGAATTGATCCCAGACTCTGAGATTTTCCCCTAATCTAGAAGACCCAGTTGATATGACCTACTTCTAAGGATATTTCAAACCCACATCCTTCACTTAACCAATACATGTCATCATTGACAAACTCGGTCCAGTTCTTAGCCCAGACGACTCAAAGCAGAGGCCCGACGGAAGCCCATCTATGAATGGCGAAGCGAGATGTCTGGGATGGAATGGGGCAGATAAAGTTTCACCAACTACAGGAAATCAAATCTATGAGCCACTTTGACAGGAAATTAAACAGAACAACATGGTTTAAGACAAAAGCCCAACCAAGCGCAGAGAGATTCCTCAATGCCAGACCCAAATGATCTGAAACCCAATAGGACGTTCATGCACTCACTCTCAAACACTCTCCAGGGGCCTGTCTCATCTGGAAATGAATGTGAAGATCAACTCCCATACGCTAAAATATCTGGAGCTTGAAGAACATATGCTTGGAGAAACGTGCAGCATTAATCTTCCTCCCTCCAAAAATATTGCTTTAGCAATCTCACAATAGAGCAACATACTGAAACCATGAAGCACACACTCGATCTGTATTTTATCCAAACGTCTTATTCTATTAGCGAGTGGGTTATCAAATCAAGCCCAGACACGTGGTTCTGTACTCCAACCTGTCATTTCCAGTGCTATTAATAAAGTTGCTGAAGAAAAGAAAACCACATCTGGATCATCTCACAACTGGCCTCTGCTTGTGAGAGGCGTGCCTCCTTTGACCAACCTCAATCGTAGATCCAGATTAAACACAAAATGGACTTCAAGACTGTGTATGGAAAATACATCAGACCTGATGGACTAACCATGCCAACCACATATTGATGTCATTACAGTAATCAATTTTTTCCCAATCATATGCTTTATTATATGTACATCACCTAAACACCTTCATCTTTACCTTTAAGTCTGTTATATGAAATAATAGCAGTCAGTTTGGAAGAGGTTATTGTGTATGTGTGTGTGTATCTGAATATCATATTTGATTTGATGGCTCATATAGTATGATGTAATGAGGCGGAGCTCGTAGACTAGGAGAAAAACATCTATATTTCATTCAGAGTAACAATTAATAAAAATATGCAGTTAGGTACAGCTGTTATTGTATGACCAAAGATTGTTTGAATTTTAGTAGCCTAATTCTCCCAATAATATACATCGTAAGAAGGCATTTCTATTATTAGTTATGATAAATGCTCTGTAGTTTTTAATGTGGGTGCCAAAACACAATGCAATGTAAGTCAATGATTGTTGTCATATTTGATACCCATACTTGATGAATAGATAATCAAGTAAACCTACATTTCTTTAGTCCATCAAGTGCTCATCTGAAATAATCAATAACAGTACAAAAGATTTTACACCAAAAAGACAAACCTGTGCACCATGACCTGCAGAGGAATAATATTAAAAACCATTACTAAGAAAAAATGATAAATCAGTGATCTCAGAAAGCACGTAGTGCCAACAACAGGTTTTTCAGCTACCTTTTGATGTTTTTAAAGTAAGCCTTAGAAGAATTTGCGTATCGAATATGATGCAGATTTAATCTCAATGTTTATTGCTCACTCTGCTCAAGGCGGTCAGATGGATGCAGTTGTTTGTTTCATGCTTTTTATGCTATGCAATCCATTTGAGCTCAAAGGGCAGGTCCAACCTTGTTTCAGTTCTATGTTACAATGTGTCCTGCCTTCAAACCAGCCATGCACCCTCTTGTCTAATAACCCCAAATAAACCTCAGTCTTCATCAGCTATAATAGAGGGATGTGGTGTGGTTTTGGCACTACCCAGCCTGCAGGGAGCAATGGAGGATGTGCATCTCGGCAGCATCCTTCCCCACCCTCTGGCTCCTTTCAACGCCCAATCGTCCACAGCAAAAAAGAAACATGAACCTGCAACACCCGGCCAGCACACAAATGAAGATAGCTCAAAAGGTGCTCTTTATACGAGTCAGTGGACTTTACAGTAAGTTCTTGTGGGATTCCTATAGATTTCTTATGCTTTTGTTGCCTTTGCACATATCCTACACACACACTAAAAGACAAACGCATCAGGAAAACAGTGAGTTTTGGATGACAGGGTGCATGTATGTCAGTTTCAAGCAAAGCGGAGCGGGTCTGCTTTCTCAAGAGTGTTACTTTTCACCAAAGCCTCCAAAATCAATATTCCACCACAAGCTGAAAGAAAGAGAGCGAGCTGTTGGAACTTTGTGCAAGCATGCATTTTACAGACCTTGGCCTCGTCTCAAGGCTCAAAGACCGAAGCCATTTGTCTATGTAGACATGGTCAACTACCATCTGATGATGGTCCGGTGAATGGAGGTGAAACACAATGATTAATTGGGTCTTTCCAAACATCTAGATTAGGCACAATTACAGCCAAGAGTGGTGTCCTATAGCTGTAATCTAGAAGTTAACACATGCTTTTGACACTAATGCATGTTCAAATCATGCTCGCAACATTTCCTGAAACTGCTCACGTTGACTGACTGTATTTCCTGTTTATGTCTCACAGTCTCTATTAATAAAAAATAAAAATTTGTATATTATAAAGCATAAAATAAATTATATCAATTACCTGTTTTATTATTTAGGCTATATTTTAAAAAGAACATACAGTAAAACAACAATACTTTTAAATAGTATTACATTTTATAATAAAGTGTCGATTTTAAAAATGTAAGTTATTTCTGTGATTACAAGTTGAATTTTCAAAAGCCAGTTTTCAGACATGATCTTTCAAAAGTCATTATAATATGCTGATTCAGTGTTCAAGAAACATTTTTTATTATGATCAATGTTGAAAACAGTTATAATAATAACTATTATAATAACAGCATTTATTTGAAGCAAAAAGACAGAATTATTTTGAACTATTGTACCATTGCTTACTGACTCCAAACAATAGTTAGCCTATGTTTATTTTCCCCAAACAGTATGCAGGTCTTTTAAAAAAAAAAAAAAACATGGAAATATTATCCAGGCAGCAATAAAATAAAGAAAAAAGCAGCACAGATAATACCAATACTATCAGCATCTGGACATCTCAGAATTCTCCATTTCTGATAAATATGTTAAAACCGGGGTGTTCGTGGACCCCTGCTATCTCTCAGCTGGCCTCTGAGCTATACTGCTCTGAAGTGAGTTCAGAATTTAAGACTGCTTTTGTAGGTGATGTCATGGTGGAAATGTCCAGACATCTGTCAGCCTCACAGTTTAATGTGGAATCTTTCAGTGCTTTCGCTAAAGATAAAACAACACAAGAACATCACAGACTTGGAAAACCTACAAGATGGGAACCATCATGATTTTCCATTAGAAAATACATACGTACGAGGCACTTTAATGTGTGGAGTTTTACATCTTTCTGTAATCGTGAGGAAACTGCTCAAGCGTCAGAGCATTAAGCTGGAATCTTAATTCTGGCCATGACTTCAAAGTGTTTTCCCATACTGCACGTCTCTCGAAAGGTTTCCAGGTGAAGATCATCAAATCTTTTCAAGTTTCATTTCTTCGGTGTGGAAAATAGAAAGTGAAAGAATTATGCTTTTTCTAAAAAGTGCACTCAAAATCACCCGAAGCAGTGTTAGAGGTCAGTGATGAAGGACACCAGTGGAAAGATGCTGCCGGAACTGAGACTTTACACAAATATGTGTCAATTCCATTAGAAGAGGCCTTCCAACAGCCCATAATGGCAGTGAGGGACCTCAACCATGCAGTATAACATGACATATAGGTTTAACGGTAAAGAGAATTCCCTAAATGGGAACAACCGGAGGTGACTAATCCTACACAGAGGAGCCATTAGTGAACTATACTAGGGTCTCTCCTATGGTAATGGACCAGTCTGGGATATAAACATTCTTCATTCTTTTAGACACTCAGAGTTGGAGAGGATCTCTGACACATCGTTTATCAAAGCTTTCTATGAGGTGTTTAATTACAAATGAATCCAGTAAACAGAAGACGACAAGGCTTTCGGGTTTCTTAAGTCTCTCCTGGACTTTTTTACTGAGGCTGTTTTCGCTGCTACTCTGGACTTTTATAACTTTTGGTTTGGCTTCGCTTTAGATCAGTAGCACTAGACACTTTACATAATTAGTCTGTAGCACATTTGCAGAAAAGGGAACACAGCATTTTCACGGCTCTAAACAGGTTTTTCATGAAGATTAAATAAAGTAGCAAATCATCAGGATTTAAAATCATGATCTGTGCTGTGCCTCTGTAGACGCATTACAGATGTGTCACTTCCTTGTGAATAAAATTATGACCATGAGTTGACAGGTCTTGTTTTCAGTTTAGTCATTAATAATACAGAGTAATTGATTTGAAATATATTTGATGCCAATGTGTGTTAAAAGTACTTTAAACGTTTAAAAAAATAACTGCCACTTTTATAGTATCTATGTAATGTTTAGAATCTATGTAATATTTTGCTTACCATAAACTTTAATAAATCCTCACACAATAGGACCTAAATTAAATATTTAATTAAATAAATCTTATCATTAATACAAAAAAGTGGTCAAAAACTCTACAAATAAGGCCAAATAAATAAACAAACAGCAATATTAAATTCATAATTTCCAAAGACTTTCAGGTGTAGCACCAATTAAGTAAGGGATAATGTACAGGCAGCCGGTAGAAATAAGCCCGACAGTGTGATCAGGACCCGCTTATTACACGGCTACATAAGTGAAAAAAACTGAACATGAATTTGAAACATTTTATTGGCGTATTTGTTTTAAATTAAAATTTTCATCCTTCCGCGAAACGATATAGTACCACGTGACTAACATTCAACCGTAAGACAATTTATAACATCTAATTAATATATAACAATGGATGTATTTTAGTTATTTATTGCACCTTATGTTGTCCAGTGTTTGTCACAAGATGGCGCCAAACGGTCATCTTTGTTGGCGCGGAGGGATTTAAACACACAAGTAGTCCCGGCTATGCGTTATTACCATAGACTGTAAAAAAAAATGGACGTAGTGTCCGTGACGTCACTCGTAGGTTTCTGAAGAGCGTTTTTGAAGCCT
>JAUCNO010001305.1:9632-35419 GCA_032353835.1 Enteromius viviparus
CCGTACATTAGGGTTCGGAGTTCGCCTCTCTCACGGCTCGCTCCCCAGACAGCATGACAAATTTGCTTATTCATTATGAGGAAAGCGTGAACTCTTGAAAATATAAATATACGTGTTTTGTTCAATTTATAACCAAGATGTAATTTTGTCCAATTATTATTTTATTTAATTAATTATTTTTTACTATATAGTACATCAAATGTTAACTACAAAATTAGCCTTACCAAAAAAAAGATGTTATCTCTTTGTTCCAAAACGTTTTAATGTCATTTCCACCACAGAAAGTGTAAAAACTTTCATTTTGTTAACTAGTTAAGTCTAAATGTCATTATTTACTCAACTTCCACTTGTTACTGGTAACCAAAGATTTGAGATTTTGAGGAAAGTAAAAAACATAATGGAAATCAATAGCACACCACCAACTCTCTTGTAACCAATTTTCTTCAAAATATCTTCTTTTGTCTTTAACACAAAAAAAAAAAACTCATACAGGTTTGGAACAAGTGGAAAATAAGCAAATGCTGACCGAAATTTTTGAGGACTATCTCTTTAAGCTGAACAAAGATGTGTTTGTTTGCCTGCTCTACAGATCATTCCTAAACAGCATTACCAGCAGCAGCTTCTTCTTCCTGCTGAACATCCGTATCTCTCCTTCCATATCTATGGCTTTTCTCTCCCTCTGCTCCGTCATTCCACATCCCCACAGGGCAGGAGAGTAGGCCGGCAGTTGTTTATCTGTTGTCCTTCATCTCTATGGCTTTATCAGGGAACAACAGAGCGAGACAGTGAGAGATAGAGACAGAAATTACAGGAGTAGATTATGGCGAATTGTTAAATGAATAGAGTATTGCGCTGAGAGGAAGATGGACACGAGCAGACACAGGGGAGGGATGAAAGACAGAGAGAGTAAGTCTACGGTGGATAACCATGAGTCGAACCCTGGCGTTTATGAATATGACAGAAGAGAGGCCGCCTGACCTTTAAGCCTTCATTAATCCCGTTGCTAATGGCCAAACTGATTATGAAAGAAGCGTTCACACTCATAGACATTTAGAGACAGAACCAAGTCATTCATTTCCAGAGACACACACCTCAGACACTGCCACAGCCTTCAGCGGAATGAACTCATGTGAGATATCTGTCTGTCTGTAGATCTGCCTGTCAGTCTGTGTATTTATTTTTCTGTCCATCCTTCTATTTTCTTTTTTTCTGTCTATTCATCAAGCCATCAGTCTGTCTACCTATATATCTGTCTATGCATCTATTTTCTGTCTGTCCGTCCATCTATCCATCCATCCATCTATCTGTTCATCAATCCATCTATCTATGCATCCATTTATCCGTCTCTCCATCCATGTATCTGTCCGTCCGTCCATCCATCTGTCCATCCGTCCATCTGTCTGTCTGTCCGTCCATCTATCCATCCATCGGTCTATCTGTTCATCCATCCATCTATCTATCCATCCATTTATCCATCTGTCTGTCCGTCCATGTATCCGTCCGACCGTCCATCCATCTGTCCATCCGTCCATCTGTCTGTTAGTCCGTCCATGTATCCATCCATCCATCCATCCATCTGTCTGTCTGTCTGTCCATGTATCCATCCATCCATCCATCCAACCTTCCGTCTGTCCGTTCGTCCATCCATTCATCCATCCATCCATCTGTCTGTCTGTCTGTCTGTCTGTCCATCCATGTATCCATCTGTCTGTCCATCCATCCATAGATCCGTCCATTCGTCCCTCCATCCATCCATCCATCCGTCTGTCTGTCTGTCTGTCCGTCCATGTATCCATTTTTCCATCCGTCCATCAGTCTATCTGTCCGGCCATGTATCCATCCATCCGTCTGTCTGTTCATCCATCCATCCATCCATCTGTTCATCAGTCTGTCCGTCCATGTATCCTATGTCTGTCTATTTGTATGTCTGTCCATGTATCCATCCATCTGTCCATCCTTCCATCCATCCATCCGTCCGTTTGTCCATCCATCCATCCATCCATCCATCCATCCATCCGTCCGTTCATTTGTCCATCCATCCAACCATCCATCTGTCTGTCTGTCTGACTGTCTGTCTGTCCATCCATGTATCCATCCATCCATCCGTCCATCTGTCTGCCTGTCTACCTTTCTATTTATCTATCTGCCTGTCCATCCATCCATACATTCATCCATCTAGCTGTCTGTCTACCTACCTACCTATCTACCTTCATTCTACCAACTATGTCTATCTATCTATTTTCACTTTGTCTGTCTGTGTGTTCATCCATCCATCAATCCATCCATCCATATGTGTATCTACATATCTGTATTTCCATCTTTCCATCCATCTTTCTGTCTGTCTGTGTATTCATGCATATGTCTGTCCACCTCTCTCCCTCTCTCTCTTTCTCTCTTTCTCTATCTATCTATTCAGTTCATTCATCACATGGTAAAAAGAGGTCAGGTTGAGCACACAGCATACAGGATACAGTATTACACCCAGTGTGCTGTTTTATACTAATTATTTGTGTATTACATGCACACAGCTTCAGTATCCATACTACACAAAAAAGAGTAATTTTCTACAATAACATACTAAACACAGTTTAGATAATTCACTTCAGCGAATCGGTTAGTTCAAACTGATTCATTTGAGTCATCACTCAATGGTGTTCGCAAAAGTCTGCCCAGAGTAGTGCATGTCCTTCATTGTTGTTATATTTAGTTTCATACAGCATATTTTGGATTTGGGCTTTGCTAACTCTTACGAAAAGCGTGACTGTAGTTGAAGAGCTTTAAATCATGAGTAGCTGGTAGTGTGATGAGTAGCTTCCCCAACACTGATCAGCAGAAGCACAAAAGCACATAATGAAAGCTTTTCATAAGCATGACATAATAGAGAAGATATGACACAGAGAGTTAGCGCCTTTTGTATGCGATGACGGGTGCGATTGTTTCCGTTTAATAGTCTGATCATCTCACGAATGAGTTTTAAGCCTCAGTTGACATTTTCAGTGAGTCGTCTGGGAAGTAGAGAGAGAGTGAGACTGAGGTTTTCAGTTTCTCAGGTCATGCAATATAAATCTCTCTTTAGGCCGAGGCTAAAGCTTTTTATCTGCACTAAAGCACACTTTGTACGTGTGAAGCTGTCTGCTCTGTTTGCCTTCTACTGGACATTTGATCCCGTATTACTGGATGAAGAAAATGGCAGAAGAATGAATGGGTGCCGCTGACCCACACCCACATGTGACCCGTATACCGCAGACCGATGGAGGAAATGTGCAGAGAGACACCGAGATCATTCTGGACCGGTAAAAGAGCTTGTGTCATAAGGAAGGAACTTTTGAGAGCAAACATAAAGAACATCCTCCCAAAACATTCTCTATGACTAAAATTCTGTCATTACTCACCCTCATGTCGTTCCAAGACCTTCGTTCATCTTCGGAACACAAATTAAGATATTTTTGATGATATCAGAGAACAATCTGTTCCTCCATAGACGGCAACACAACTGAAATTATCCCAGATCCCGAAACATAATAAAAACATTGGTAAAACAATCCATGTGACATCAGTGGATTAACGCAAAGAACGCAACGCAACGCAACAAGTAACATCATATGCTCAACCACTCTTCTCCAATGACTTACGTCTTCTGCCATTTTAGAGAACATTACTGCGTAAGCGCACGTTTTCTTCTTGACGTAAACAACTGCAGATTACGAACATGCGCTGCTTTCACTCGGATGTAAACAAGGCTGATAACATCAAATATGTTAAGTTTGTGCATACGGTGCATTGAGCATGGCAGAAGACGTAAGTCACGGGAGACGAGTAAATTGTTATATTTGTTTTATTTGTGCAAAACAGTATTCTCGTAGCATCGCAAAACTGTAGTTGATCCACTGATGTCACATGGACCGCTATGTTTCTGGACCTGGGATCATTTCAGTTGTGTTGCTGTCTTTAGAGGGTCAGATTGTTTTCTGATATCATCATGAAATATCTTAATTTGTGTTTTTAAGATGAATGAAGGAGTAATTAATGACAAATATATTTGGTTAGTTCTTACTAACCCTAATAGTTTTAGTTAAACAAAACACTGACCTAAATAAGGTTCTAAGAAATAATTTTAAGTTTTAAGAGAGTTCTTTTTTTTCTTCTAATGACTGAACAGGCAAACACCAAATATGGGCGTGACACATAAATGTGGGCGGTCTCAGTGTATCCATTCTTGTGATGTCACACCCATCATTTCTATAAATGGTATTTTTGAGCTGGGAAGGAAGTTTTGAGTTTTGAAAGAAAGCATCATCATGTTTTCACAGTACAATGAACTTTTTATTTAAGAAATGGAACATTCAACTTCTTTCACTTTTAGAACGGCTTTCAGAATGAGTCTATTTAATAACTGCTCTGAATGGACGATGTTCAGCAGGAAGTCGCAGATAGTACATCAAGCCGTTTCACACACACACACCCTGCATTAAAGCTGTCTGTCAAGTGCTGGTACCATCACACATGGGATGCTGGGGTCGAATTGACTAGCCGGGGAACAGATTAAATTACCGTATCCATGACAACCAGCCAATGAAACCAAGCAGGCGTATCACGGTCCAGAACGGACTCAAGAGGAAACAAGGTTTAAAGGGCCAAATTAAAAAACGAGGTACTCGGACCCCGTCTGTTAAAGCAGATTAATTACTCTTCCTGTGAGCCTGCAGCACGGCTCTAATTATTTCATTCAGGTGTTTTCATATAAAGTTATACTCATTTAATAACCGTTATGCAGTGTACGGTTACGTAAGTCTCTGGATGTGACCGTTTGGTCACATGAAGTGCGTTTGTTTTTGTCCCGTGGCGGCTCACGGACCCAGAGCACAAGTCCAGCGTTACGGTTCAGCGGGTCGCTGTGAAGATTTCTGCATCTGATGGTGCAGTTAAACGTGATAACAGGACAATGGGCAAACTTAAACAGTGTTGTCGTATTATTGTTAAACAGAACAAGGAAGTGCCCTGTTGGTCTGATTTTGTTCTTGACGGTGTACAAAGGCGCTGAAATGGATTGTGGGTGATGTACTGTACTGTAAGTAACATGACAGTGGTTTCTGTGAGGGCTAAGCTGATTATTTTACACTTTTTTCAGCATATTCAGCATTTCTTATTATCATTGTTGAATTAAAGCTTTATTTTATTATATTTCTTAAATACATAAAATTTTTACCAGTTTAGTTAATTAATTAATTTATTTTGAAAAAATAGTATATAAAATATATATGAGTCACACACACACACACACACACACACACACACATATATATATATATATATATATATATTGTTGTTAAAACAAAGTAAAATTGTGTGAAAATTTTGTTTAGTATTATTTACTGAAAAATTGTTAATCAAAAATAATTTTAATATCCTGTATATATATATTAAATGTCTTTATTTATGCAATATTAAATTATGCAATAAACAATTATGTTTTTATTTTTTATTTAATTTGTTTATTAGAAAAATAAACTATATATACAGTATGTATGTGTGTGTGTGTGTGTGTGTGTATTTTTATGTAATAAATTACGTTAAAATTATTTTATTACTAAAGTAAAGTTGCAATCATTGTAAAATGTTTTTTTATTTAATTGTCATTATATATGTTGTGTGTGTGTCAGGCATACATGGGGTTTTAAATGTGGTAATAATTTTATTTTTTATAATAACAATAGTAATATGTTGTATTATACATCCCTAGTACTACCAACATTATGTTATAGACCTTATAAATGTCATTACTGTCACTTTTGATTAATTTAATACATCTTTCTTGAATACAGTAATTATTCCCTTTAAATAAATATGCCAAACTTTTTAAAGGTAGTGTATATAGTAGTGGATGATAAAATAAAGTGGGAAATGTTGGCAGTGTTTGCATGAGCGAACTAACAACACTCACATTTTGAACAAAAAGGGCTAAAATCTGGTTTATTACTGTTTTATTTTTGGCCTTTTTATGTTTAAGTGCTACAAGTGGTGCAGCTCAGTGAGTTGAAGCTTGTGCACTAACCGCTTTGAATATTTAAGAGGAACAAGCAGATTACATAAGAGCTCCGCTGCTAAGTGCTCTGGATACTTAGCGCAGCGGCTAACATCTACTAGCAGCGGGATGTTTTTAGCTCTAGACTACAGATGGATGTTTCACCTTCGTACTAACACATCTCTCTCCATCTCTGGCTTTCTTTTGCTTTCTGGAAGTGTAATTTGCTCCATTATCAAATCCTTTAGTCAGATAAAGTAAATTAGCAGAGCAAATTGAAATATCACATGACCCACAAATGACAGAGAAAGCTTAAACTCTGACAGAAAGATTTTTAAGTGCTCATACAGTACAGTACATTTATTTATTATTTTAACCCCTGAGGTCCACTAAATCATTATAGTTTATCATGACCATTTCGCTGCTGTACTTTACTGATTATTATTGGTTTAGTACAAGTGTATTTATGTATTTAACCCACATTTCTTTTTTTATTAAATTTTTTTTTTAAACAGACGTAAATATTAGCGTGTGTATTATTTGTGACCTTGGAGCACAAAACATGTTGTATGTTGTATTGCTTAAGGAAATACATTTTTCACACTAAACATATATTTTGTTTATTTATAAATTTATTTCAGAAATGTTTCTTTAGCACCAAATCAGTATATTAGACTGATTTCCGAGGACTGTATTGATGCTGAAAATTCAGCCTTGGATAACCGGAATAAAGTATATTTTAAAATATATTGACATAGAACACTATTATTTTAAATTGTAATAATATTACAGTTTTACTGTATTTTTAAAATCAGGCTTGATAAGCATAAGTGACTTCTTTTAGAAACATAAAAAAATCCAAATTATTCCAAACCATATGTATGTGTGAAAACTGACCGGACTTCATTCCTAGTTTGCTAATAAGATCTGCTCAAACTAAACTAGAGTCATTTACACATCAACACTAGCTATTTCTGTTGTGTCCGGTCATACTGAGGTAATAAGAAGGAAGCAGAATAGATATTATTATTCCTAAAGAGCATAAAAGTGTTGTTATCAGGAGCTTTAATGCATCGCTGTGAGCTCAAACTATACTGCCAGTAAATCATTAAGAGTCAATGAGGGCAGCTAGTAGTTGTGTGTGTGTGAGAGTCTAATGCACTTGAGCTCTAATCATCTTCTCGTACCTCTGATAAGACTAATACACTCAGGATCTCAAACACACAAACACGCACACAAACACACACACACACACACACAGAGGCTGATGTTTCTCAATGGCTTACAGGAGATGGAGTAGAGGAGTCATTCAAACAGAGAATGGTTGCATGTGAAACAAAAAAGTGACACAAAAAAGCATGTGACGGAGAGATTTGATGAGAAATGGTTGATATCTTGGCAGTTCTGAGCACAGTTTGAGACTCTAGATGTTTGTTCAGTTTCTCCGGGAGAATCGTGTCCTGACCACATTCCAAAACCAAAAGATAAGAAATTCAATTTTGCATGACGAAAATGAAGCTTATTTTAGTACAGTTCATACATAGTCCATGTTATCAATATTTTTGGTAATGAAATGCATTTTGTCCCCCCCTAAAATCTCCTTTCTCATTTGATTTCTTCCCACTTTTTCCTTTTGTGTATTTTTTTTGCATTAGTTCATCTTCAAAGATTGCTCAACAAATATATTTTTTTATATAAGCTGATGAAATAATATGAAAAAAGGAATATATTCCTAATTGTCAGCAAATATAAATATTAAAACATGTAACAATTGGTTGAAAGGTCATTATTATTACTATTATTATTATTATTATTATTATTATTATTATACTACCAATAAATATTATTGTTTTATATTATTATTAGTAATGCTGCTATTATTGTTGCTACCAATTATACTATATATATATATATATATATATATATACTGTATGTATATATGTACTGTTTATATATTTTCTTCTTCTTCTAATAATAATAATAATAATAATAATAAATTAGCATTTATGTATTTGCTTCATAGTAATGTGAATTTGGAATTTTATTTTATTTTCATTTAACTCAAAATATCTTTCATATCTAAAACATCAGTGTTCCTTTGTTAGATTGTGGATTGTAATATGACTTTGGCATAGTTGTGAGAAGCGTTGTGTTGTTGTCTAGAAGAACGAGTTGAGATATTAAAAATATCTTGTTTGAGGTGTTTATTTCCCGCCGGCTTTCCCATTGTGCAGCTCTGCATGTCTCTGAATCATCTGTGAGCTCCTGGATGTTTGGAGGCCGGAGAGCGAGGTATTGTCCGTCTCTGAATGGGGCAGATTGACGTCTGTGAGGTTTATTACAGCCAGACTTCTTCATATATCAGAGATCAGAATCACACACACTGCTTATCTGCAGACGCAAAACAATATCCAAACTTCTCCTTATCTTCCTCCGTCTGTCTCGTTCTGCTAACTGCACACTGTTTAGGTGAAGACATTCAGGGCTCCAGTGGTGTGTGTGTGTGTCCTTCAGCAGGGACGCTTCCTCTCGTTTAGATTTGATCAGCCGCTCTTCTCCTCTGGCCGTACCTTCATCCTCCCGTTACTCTCTTCAGCTCCCCTGGGTCAGTAGCGATTTCGCTCACATACACTAATGTGTGTGTGTGTGAGACACAAACATAATCTACTGCTCTGAGTCTTTCTTAGATAAAGGTGAAGGTTGTTTTGATGAAGGCTAAGGCCACAGGTTCACAAACGCTCCAGCATTAAGAAAGATTGTCTTTGAAACCTGACTTCCTTTCGGTCAAGTAAGACTTAACAGCCAGGGACATAGAATTATATACTTATATATTTTAATGATTTGAATAATTCACTAAATTATAGTTTTTTTTATTCTAATAAAATATTTGTATTTAATGGTGTAAATAAAATAAGCAGACTGTAGCTAATTTGACAGAATATTGTTGCATTCAATCAATTGTGACAATAATTCATGTTTCTACGTTTTTTATTTTTTTTATTTAGTTTAGTTTTTGTTTATTTTGCAATTTTGTTTAGAAAATGATTGGTTTTAGTTTATTTTTTATCATTAACTATAGGTGTATTATTAATTAAATTAATAAATGATAAATAAATATTTGTCTAAATTATTGCATAAATAATCTTTCATTGCAATACATATTAAAAAAGTACCTACAAATCTAAATAACTTTTATACTATATATATATATAATAATTTAAATGAACAAGGCTGAATTCATTTTTGTTTTAATAAATATTGCTGCATTACTGTGTTTATTTTTTGTTATTGTGTAACATCATATTACATAATTTAGTAATTATTTAAATTCAATTTAATTTTACTATCAGAACGATTTTTTTGTTAGTGCTGGGCAATGATTAATGGCGAATAATCACATCCAAAATAGAGGTTTTTGTTCACATAATATATGTGACTATATAATGACTTCTGTTGGTTACTTAAGATCTTAACATGCAAGAGCTGTGTGTTTTCTGATCTCAGACCTGCTCTTGTGTTGAACACAGACTCTTTCAGGGATGGATGACGTTTTTGTCAGCACTGCTGCTGTCTGCCTGTGTGAGGCTCTGCTGCTACATATTATGTACTGCATATTTTACTTTGCTAATATGAATAAAAAAACTATCAAATAATAATATAATAATTAATAATAGTATTATTAATAATATATATAGTATTATTAGTTTTTGTTTATTTACAGTATTTTTTATATTTTTGTTCTTCTACTCAAATACAAAGCTCCCTTGAGAATTATATATATATTTTATTTTATTTTGTTTCATTTTATTAAGTAAACAAATGTTTTCGTAAAAGACTCTGTTTTTTTATGTCTGATAAAAGTTTTTTGTATTTATTTATTTAATGTCAGTACTTCAAATTATAGTAAATGATGATAACAAATGTTGCCTTAGTAATTAATTGTATAAAAATTATTTTGTAAACTATTTATTTCAGTTCAGTTTATTTAAAAGTTCACCTTTATGTATATACTGTATAACGCTATATGTATTCAATTAATTTTACTATTAACTATTTTGTAATAGTGATAATAAAATGATGATAATAAAAAGCAATCAATACTACTACTACTAATAAATATAAATAAATAAATACATAATGTGTAATACTTAGTAGTAGCTTAACCATATTCCATGCATGCAGAAAATTCTGTGCACTGCATACATTCTATATGCTGTAAAAACTAGTGTAGTAGAATGCAATTCCAAACACTATTAAGTCAGTGACATTAAGTCTGTGTTGATCTGTTTCAGAAAGTGATTTCATCTCAGTTCATGTTTGTAGAGAAATGCAACTGTTTTTTCAAAAGTGGTAAACTGTGTTTTGTTTAGGTGAGGGAAAGTCTGTAAGAAAGTGATAGAGAAAACACAATCCTTTCCCCTGATCTACTTCTTCAATGTCTGATTATAACAGCGCTGAGGGAAACAACAAGAGGAAAAGATAAAGTGACTTACAAAAGCATGTGGACATCTGAAAATGTCTGAGTGTAGATAACAAAATATAAAAGCTGGTGACAGAAAGATATAGCTTAAGGAAAACATTTGACAAGACGCATGTATGGTTTGAAACAAAACAACAGATGAAGGCCTTAAAAAATAAAATACTGTGTTTGTTTGCTCTGTGGTTGCTAGTGTGTACAGAATGGTTGCTAGGGTATTGCATAATTTTACATGTTACTGTGGAGATTTACCCTTAGCAATATATATATAAATATATATATATATATATATACATACACCATTTTTATTGACAAATAAAAATTGGACTGTGTCCTTTGGGATGACAGCAAAAATACATAATATAAAATCTTCATTCTTAAGGTCTTTCGTCCAAATTTTTCATGTTAAAAAATAAATATGACTTCACATTATATCAATTTACAGACTGACTCCAAAACTTTCGTCCGTCATAATAAAAGTCTGGACCAGGCTTGATTTTCTGCGTTTTTGTGTCTGCAATATGCATTTTATTTAGTATGCATTTATCCTTAGTATGCAAGGTACTTCAGTGTATTTTATTTAATAATAAATAATAAAAATACTTTAATATTAAATATATATTTGTTATATATTATTCAAAATCAAATATTAAATGAATCAATCATTTAATTATTTAATGTAGTTTTATTTGTTTATTTCCACAATCATATGTATTAGTAAGAACATTTATGAGAGTAAAGCATTGTTGATGTGGACCAGAAGCTCTTTCTGAAGGTTTGCATCTGCTTTCATTTCACAAGGTTGTGCTGGAACAGCAGATCAAAGAGTCTGTATTATACGAGCACACACACACACTGACTGCATGAGTGCATCATGCTTTGTCCCTTCAGTTCACAGGAGAGATCAATCTTAAACGTTTATCACTCTTTACTCCTGTCCCTCCCTCCCCTCAACCATCCATCCATCCATCCATCCCTCATCTCCTCCCTACACCTCCATCAGCAGATGTGTCCATTCATCATATTTTGTCAGGTTCCTTCCTGTCTCTCTCTTGTCTTTTTCAGTTCTGTCTGTCTTCTTCAGTTCTGTCTGTGTCTCATATCTGTGGCCCTCAGCACTGATCTACTACATTTATGTTATACCTACTGCTTCCTTTGTCATTATGTATTCTATCACAGGCGTTTCTAGCTTAGCAAGCTACATTTCATGTCTCATTGTCAATCGAGACACAATATATAGTCTATGTAAGCATGTGTATGCAGACTCTTTAGATACATACAGTATTGATTTTACATGTTGTTGTGTTACTAAATGTCTGACTGCAGTCATAAGCCTAAACTGTTGAATGCACACAGTAAAATCAATTTAAATACTACCAAAAACACTGTAGTAACCACAGAGCAACATCATGAAAACACTCTGCAACTGCATAGTAATGCCTTGGAAACCACATAGAAAAAAAGCCCTGGTGACTTTCCAACACCCAACTACCTTCCTACAGCGGCATACCTAGAACACAAAGTTCATAGCAACACCCTAGTGACTACCCACAACACCTTAGCAACTCCATAGCAACATGCTACACACTAAACTGAACATCTACAGTACCAATGGTCTAGCAACCACCCAGAGTAAACACCAAGCAAAATAATAAAATCCACCTAGCAATGCCGTCGCAACCACATACTGTAGCTACCACCTATAAATGTTCTGAAAACCACTTTAAATATTACATAGCAACTAATTAGGAACCACACACTGTAGATACCATCACGCAACCTGCTGAAAACCACTTACAACACATTAGAGATTTCATAGCAACTCCCTAGCAACCACATGCTTTAGCAACCACCAAGCTACACACATATGTGATGCCCAAGTGATTACATACTGTAGCAGCTACCAAGCTACATGGATTAGACCGATCAGAATACCTTCCAAATAGAAACCAAATAGAAATGCCCTAGCAACAACACATTGTAGAACCCACACTTAGAAGACCACTTAGACATCTAATAGAATCCTAGCTGTACAGTAGCTACCACCAAGCAACATGCTGAAAAGCACTTGGAATACATTAGATACCCCATAGCAACTCATTAGCAACCACATATTCTGGCAACTACCAAGCTGCATGTTGCAAACCACTCAGAACACCTTTGCATCTGCATAACAACACCCTGGAAACCAAAATCCAGTTTTATGCATGCACAGAGCTTTTAGATAACGCTTTCCTCAGTGAGTACAAGTACAAAAAATTATTTGAGTTTTTGATATGTTGATCTTGCATTTGTAAGGGTTCGAGATTGATAATGTATTTGGGCTTAGTGTCTCCCATCTTTTATACCTAAAATTTAACCTCTGTCCCTCTTTCCCTCTCCAATCGTCTTTTTCTCCTTTTCTGATTTTGTTCTCCAGTCACATTTGTTCCCTTTGTGAAAAATATCGATCCATCTTTAGAACTTCAGAGGCTTCATAAACTCTTTCTCATCAGAGTAAATGTCAGACTGTTCCCCCAATGCTTGGATATTAACATTGTGTGTGTGTTTCACAGGCTCTGTCTCTTTGAGCGTGCTGCTGGTGTCGTTGGCAGTAACCGTGTGTGGCGTTTGGCTGGTAGCTCTCTGTGGCGTCTGCGGATGGTGTCAGCGCAAGCTGGTGAGTTACACACACACATTTAACACATTCATGTACAGGCATTTGTTTGTACAATTGGGCAGAACGTTTATAATTTACTTTGAAAAAATGTTGCATCTGAGAAAATAAGAGTTTCTATTTCACAGCCTGGGAGAATTCAACTTTGTCTCAGATGTTTCTCCTGCAAAACAAGTGTACAAACTTACCGAATATCTATTTGTATATTTATGTGTTGCTTCATAATCTGGGATTTTTAGTAAAATGTGAAATATTAATGTGGTCTTCATGCTGATTGTGTAAAGGCTTATTGTGTAAAGTCTTATTGATTAGGACGGTCCCATGGCTCATTAGATAGAGTGGAACTACGGCACACGGTTCTTCAACGACCCATTTGTTTGGGTCACATTTGTGAGTCAAATCATATTGATTACTGATGCATCATACATGTATCCTAGTGCGTAAACCCTACAGTTTATGAGGGCTGCTTTTGTTTGTGTTGTGCTGCATGTGTTTTAGCATGTACAGTGTTTATATATGAGTCTACAGTTTTGCATTTTAGTTATTTGTTTATTAGTGGTTTATTTTATATTGAGTTCAAAATTGGCAATAAAATATGACTTTTAACGGTAAGAAACCACATAGACCACCTAGGGTAACCTAGCCACTGCTCTGATGACTACCCACAACACCTTAGCAACTCCAAGGCAACTTGCTAAACACTACAGAGAATGCCTGTATCTGAATACCCTATCAAACGCATACTGAACAAACACCAAGCAATGTGCTGAAATCCACCTAAAATACCTTAGACACAGCATAGCAATGCACTACACTAGCAACCACCAAGCAACATGGTAAAGACCACTTAAAATACCTTAAAAACCACATAGCAACTCCCCAGCACCGCTCAGAATGCCTTAGAAACTGTATAGCAACACCCTAACAACAACATACTTTAGCAACCACCAAGCAACATGCTTAACATCACTCAGAATGCCTTAAAGCTCCATAGCAATGCCCTAGCAACAACATACTGTAGCAATCACCAAGTGTAACCCCCCTGGGTCCGCTTTCACCACAACTCACCCTCGCTCCGAGTGAGTCTTGAACCCTGGTCTCCGGCATGGGCCGCCACTTATACTGTAGCAACCACCAAGCAACACAGTAAAGAACACTTAGAATACCTTAAAAAAACTTTATAGCAACGCCCTAGCAACAACGTACTGTAGCATCCACCAAGTGATGTGCTGAAAAGCACTTATAGTACCATAGAAACTTCATAGCAATGCCCTAGCAATCACATACAGTAGCAACCACCAAGCAGCACATTAAAGAACACTTAAGGTTAGTCTAGTTAATTTTCAGTGGGAGACATGCGACAAGTGGCAAAACACAGGCGTTTTTTTTTTTGGCTGCGCGGAGGTGGAGCGCAAGCGGTGCTCGTGCACCCAAAATCCTGCCGCTTCCACGGGCACGGCACATCACGGGCAGGCGCCACCAAAGATACATTTTTTTTTTTTTTGTAAGCGGCAGCCACGTCGCTTTCAACCAATCAGAGAGAATATATTATTATTAACCACCAATCATGTCACACTTTACAGAGATCATGTCGGAGTGTTAAAAATCAGCCGTACAGTGATTCTACAGCTTGCCACGTCTCATATGAAAGGGCACTTTTGAATACATTAGAAACTTTATAGAAATACCTTAGCAACAACATACTGTAGAAAACATCAAGCAATGTGCTGAAAACTACTTAGAATACATTATAAACCTTATAGTAATGTCCTAGCAACAACATACTGCAGCAACTACCGAGCAACACAGCAAAGAACACTTAGAATATCTTAGAAACTTCATAGCAACGCCCCAGGCAACAACATACTATAGCAACCACTAAGGAATGTGCTGAAACAAAAACTTAGAAAACCTAAGAAACTGCATAGCAATGCCCTAGCAACCACTTACTGTAGCAGCCAGCAAACAACATGCTGAAAACCACTTGTGATACCTTGGCAACTACATAACAACACTATGACAACCATCCAGAGCTTCTCAGCTGTAAAAAGAACTTAGAGCACTTAACTACCGCGTACATATACCCTTACTATATAGCAACCACCAATCAACATGTTGGAAATCACTCTTTGGAAACACATATACAACCACACCGAGCATTCTAGTAACATTTTCCTCCGTAAATGTAGTTGCAAGTGTTTGTGTTTGATATCACACCCGTTCTGTGTGTTTTCTCTGTTACGTCACGTGAAGAGCTAAAAGTGTTTTCTCCAGTTTAAGGCTGAAAACAATGACCTGTAATTTCAGCCTCACGACCACGGATAAGACTTTTAAATGGCAGCACTGATTGGAACGACCTTGAGTGACCTGAAAGGTGTTTCAGAGTAAAAGAGCCATTTCCCATTTACACCACCAAATACTTAATTGAACATGTCAGCAGATCTCACACATACAGGCAATCGTAAATTCAGCCAGATGTCCTCAGCCACAACTGTACGTGAACTTTGACTTTAGTCCACCCATAAGAGTGACCACAAGCAATCACAGGGGGTGTCATGAGGTCAACCTGTGCGCGCATGTGTGTGTTTTGGTTAGTGAGGATGTGCGCATGCATACTAACAAGCATACTAACAAGTGTGTGTGCGCATGCCTGAGGGAGTAAATTTCTGGGTTTACTTTGGAGACCTTCTTTCATGGATGCCCTCAAATTTAAAAATGATTCATAATTGAAGCAAGTGATTTTTATTTTTTTTTTTTAATATACGAATACCCGTGGCTTCTGGCAATATATTGAGGTCTCATAAAGGAAAATAATTGGTCTGTGCAAGAAACTGGACTTGAAATGAGGTAAAATACCAGTGTACAGTATATGATCCAATGGTGAATGGACTCAGTCAGTGCTCTAGTTTGGGTGCTCCAGTTCCAGTCCAGTTCAGTTAAGCACAAATATTTTTCATTTTTTTGGTGCACTATTACTGTACAGGTTAATTATAGGTGATTATAGGATTTCCAGACTGGTCATACCTTTATTAAGTTGGTCTAGCTTTGAAAATCTCTTTAAAAGAAGCCAGTAGACTGGACTGATCATGTGAAAATTGCTGTGTAAGATCAGAGAACCACCTGAGTCTGATTTACAGTGTTTTGTTATTATGACAATGGCTAAGTGAATGCGTGTTTGTGTGTGTTTTGGTGCTCAGAAAGCTTTGTGACCTTGTGTTCGTCAGCTTCAACAGGAAATGACCAGCACTTCAGCAGGAAGCTGCACCTGTCGTTGCCTCATTAAGCTCAGACGGGTCACCTCTGCCAGTAACATTAAGCTAAATTGAGCGGTTAGCTGGATGTGTGTTAAAGGAAGACTAACAGTATGTGTGCTAAGAGTGTGTGTGTGTGCTGACTTAAGGTGTCAAAATCAATGTTATTTTAGTGGTGTGTATATACTATAATTGAATATTTTGAGATTTTTATGTTTTCAGTTTTATTTTACTTTATTTTTTTGTCATTCTAATACTACTTCATTCTTTGTTATATTATATATTTTAGTTATTTTCTACTTCATTTTAATGAACTTGGTTACTAGATCATTTGAGTTATAAGCATGTTGCTATGCAGTTGCTTGGGTGTTTGTGTTATGTGAGGGTGTTTCTATGTAGTCACTAAGGAGTTTTGAGTTGTGAGGGTGTTGCTATGTGATTGCTTTCGTGTTTTGAGGTGAGTTACATGAGGGTGTTGCTATGCAGTTGCCGAAGTGTTTTGGGTTGTTAGCTTGTTTCTACTGTATGCAATTGTAACATCCCAGCAAACATTTAGACGTCCAAAGACCGTTGAAAAGACGTCCCTCCGTCACGTCACGTTATGGTTGAAAAATAGTTCCAAAATGAAAGTTGAACCGACGTCTTTGACGTCTTCTGGCCGTGAAATGCACGTCTTTTCCGGACGTCTAATTATTTCATCTTCTGGATGTTTATAATCTCCTGCTGCATAATTTACATGTGTACTTAAACCTGCATTTAAAATAATCACACACCTATTTTTTTAACACGGTACACATCACGTCTATACAACGTGTTAATCACGTGTACATCACAAACTATAACACATTACTCGTGTACATAACCAATAACCACAGTTCTAATTTAGTACATTTTATTAATATTACATAAATAAAAAAAAAAAAGTTTAGTAGCTATCATTTAGCAAAACAAAAATATTCTTAATCTGAAATATGTGGCAATGACAATTTTCTACACAAAACAGTTTTACATTAATGTTAAACAGGCCCTTTTTAAACAAGAAAATAAAAGTACAGGATCGCAGTTAAAACATATGTATCTACATTTACAGTCTTTTATTTTTTCTTTTTAATGCGTTTACTCTCCTTTTCTTGGTTAATGAGCACCAGCTTGTGATTCATGTGTCCCAATACTGATGCATGAAGTCAGAGCTGTGGAAGTACATGTTCACCCCCAACAGTCTAACATTACTGTAAAACAGCCAGAAATCAAACAAATAAACAACTAAAATACTGGATGATGAAAACACATGTTTTTAGAGTCTGTGAAAAGTGTTTATGGGTCAGTTTTATATGGATCACCCCCAGCTCTTCCTGAAGTGTGTTTCAGGTGTTCTGTCGTCGCTGCATCAGTGTCCGCGTCTGTACACTGTAAAATCCAATTAGTAAACCTTACTTAAAAAAAGCATGCAAACCGATTGCCTTAAAAAAACCAAGTAAAGTTAACTGGGAATAGTTTGTAGTATTAACAAACATCTATCTAGTATAGTATACTTAAAGTGAGTTCTAGTAACTTAAAACTAAAATGTAGTATACACTTGATTGTTTACTTTAGATGTACTCATCTTAAGTACAGGTTACTCAGAATTACAATTTTTAACAACTATATAATTTCAAGTGAAATTTACTTTGTATGTATTGCAAACTACTGATTTATGCAAGCTGATCTAACTTGACATTTTCTGCAGGCAACTTGAAATTTCTAAGTTAACTTTACTTTAAAAGCAATCCAGTTTACTTGTTAAAATCATGCAAACCGATTGCCTTAAAAAAAACAAGTAAGCATTACTTCACTAACTTAAGTTCATATTATAAAACACTGAAAAGGGGTTCGCAATTTCTCAAAGAATACACTTACACCTGGAAAAATACTGTAAGGCAATGACACAGTTGAAGGATGACAGATGAAGGATACATTTATTGTATTTTTCTTCTTCTTAAGAACTGACAGGCACAGGGATGGTCCATAAATGTTTGCATTGGGGTATAAAATTATTTCAAATATTTACTTTTGGTTTTACAACTTTTAAATTTCTTTAAAATAAAATACAAACCATTTATGGTACAATAAATCTATATAAAATCTATGTAAAATACATTTTTTGGACCAATAACAAAAAAAAAAGACCCTAACCTGACTGTAACATCCTAAACCAACAGATTTAACACTTCAAACATTATCCACTGTCATGAACAATTGAAATCGAATGCAAATCATCACAATTTTTACACATTTGTTAATGTTTTAACTTAACAGGAGATTCTTAAGTGACTGCAGTTTTGGTGGGAGTTTATTCCGTCCCAACCCAAGCATTACTTTCTGAAAGAAGTTGAAAGTGTTTTTCATGTTTTTGGGGTAATCCAAATTCAAAGCATATGACAGGCCAAACAAGACGCAAATTGCCTGTGGTAGATTCTGCAGACTGTCAATGACAATACCTCCCTCAACAATGATGGCAGTGGAAACTGGTTCAAGGTACAGTTGGTTTGGTAAGAGCGGAATATGTTCATCAATTACAGTCAACACTCCAACAGGTACTTGTGCCCAGGCCTCATCAGTATCCGATGCCTATAAGAGAACAAAACAATAACTACATTACAACAGAGAAACATTGAAAGGGATGATTAATTGTCAGTTGTCTGCCCTGCCTAAACTGCCCGTGTAGCCATTCCTCATTTATTTATTTTGATCTCATGCATATTGTATGACTTGCAATATGATTTTAATACTTTCAAAGAATATATAATAATAACGAGTCCTAGTTTTAGGTTGACACAGACATCAAAGAGTACACTGGACTCACATTGTTTAATGAGTTAATAAGTATTTTTAGTGAACCCATTTTCAATGTGAAATTGATGATAATTGTTACTTTTTGGGTGAAATAACTCTTTACAATATAACTGAGAACTTACGAAGCAGGTGTTGTAGAAGTTACTGGCATCATCACCAAGCATGACGGGCAGGCCTCGGAGCACCAATGTGCGCATTGCAGTCACATCTGGTTTCTAGGAGTAGATAATGAAAAACAAATTCAAGTTCAAGATCATGCAGCATTCTATAGTTACAATACCAATCAGTTTGTTAAAGGATTAATACTCCTAAAACCTAAATTCTGTCACCAGTTGCTAAACCATGTCATTCCACACTTGTAAGACCTTTGTTCATCTTCAGAACACAGTTGAAGAAATATCAAAAATTAAATCTGAGAGCTTTCTGTCCCTCCATATGCATCCTTGGCAACTAGCACTTTCAAGGCCCAGAAAGGTAGAAAAAACATCATTAGGGTACTACCATGTTCAAGCCTAGAAAAGTACCAAGATGATTGTTATGAAGCTAAGAGAATGTTTTTTTTTCCGCAAAGGAAACAAAACTAATGACTTCTTCCCATATTTTCGTCTCTTCTGCATCACTTGTGCCACAAGCACGTATTGGGGTGCTCTCATGAATACGCATCCACAAGTGACGCAGTGAAGAATAAAGTCATTATTATTTTCGTGTAGCTTTGTAACACTACAGTTAAACCACTGATGTCACATGGATTACTTTGTTAATGATCTTGGTACTTTTCTGGGCCTAGAATGTGGTAGTACCTTTGTTGGTCTATGGAAAGGTCAGCAAGCTTTCCAATTTCATCAAAAAAAAAGATCTTACATTGTGTTACAAAGATATATGAAGGTCTTACAGATTTGGAACAACATGAGCCAGAGTAATTAATGACTGAATTTTAATTTTGGGGTGAACTGACCCATTAAAGTTTCATTTAGAACAAGCGTAACACACTTGTAATGCTTGTAACAATAAAAAATATTACCAACACTACTTTTAAATACTTAAAAATAGTAATAATAAAAATAATTTACAACAATAAAAAAGGAAGGCTGCAGTAAACTCACCACAGTATTAATTTGTTGCATAAGTTCAGCCAATTTCTCTCCAACAGTTCCTTTCTTGGACTTGAAGATTGTAACAAATCGTTGTGTGTAGCGATCCAAGGCACCGAAAAAGTCACTCTGCAGATCTATGGTGACTATCCTATGGAACTCTGCAAACACCTACAACAGAGACAAAATAAACAGTTACTAAAGATGCTTGGTTCACAGTGTGGATATATGTCTATGCTGTTTAACATGGAGGAAAGCAACATTAAAGAGCACTTGTCTCTCTGTAAAGAGAGCAGGCCACCGCTCCTGCAATGCTTTCACTGGGGTTTCTGCATCTACAATCTCACGTCTTCGCACTGAGAAGGTCTGGTCCATCTTTGATGCAATGAGACTTGCACTAGGGTTCAGTTTCTTCATTTCTTCAACCAGGAGCTTTCTTGCAGCCTCCAGGCTGTCTTCATTCTGCCCCTCAGGGAGCTCTGGTAAGTAATTTACCTCATATCTTTTTGGCCTTTTCAAACCTTTTAATGCCATTCCAGGGCCACTTGTTTTACCCCCATTTACACCAACCTCTACACAGCCTGCCTTTCTTAGTTTTGTACGATAGTTTCCCATTTTAAATTTCAGGCTATGCTTCCAGCCAGAACACCCATCCGGTGAACCTCGTTCCTGAAGGCAGGGATGTTTGCTTATGAGTGCTAGTGCCACTGACTTGATCCGCTCTTCATTTGGATAGGCATCAAATTTGTACATTTCTTCTGCAAGCTTTTCCAAAATACTATGTTTCAGGTCTCTTGGTACATTTAGGTACGTCTTGTCTTGAAAATATGCAAGATTGGCCTGCCAGAGCCTGAATTCCACATCAACAGTAAATCTTGGAATGTCAAAAATCTCTGGCCATGGATCATGTCTTGTTGAGCTGTGTGTAGGCAGAATCACTGTCTCTTCAGATACAATGGAGTCATCAGACATGTTGGTGGTGGAGGCAGTAACAAGCAATGGGATTACCTTTACTGTAGCTCTTGTAGCTGGTAGGTCTCCTATGTCTTCAAGGTTGCAGTAGGCATTGTCAAAATCGGAGTCTTCATACATCACATTGAAATCATACTGCAAATTGCATTTTTCTTGGATTTTTGTCTTCAGCTCTTCAACAGTTTTTGGTTTTGCATCCAGTGACAATTTCCGTATGTCCTGTTCAGTTAGAATGAGTCTTATTTTATAGCTTTCCATGGTCCTAGAAAAAAACAAACAAAAAAAAGCAATCACTTTCATGGTCATTTGATGTACTGTCATTTAGCACAATATGTAACGCTTCAGTGTCACATACATATTGCCTTTCACTTGGTAGACAGATAAGGGGAAAACATCATTGAGCTCAGACAGCTGGGTCACTGAAACACAACCTGCCCCACTGAAGCACAACTCATAAGCACGTAGATGTTCAGTATACCAGGAGCTCAAAAGCCTGCAGACTAACAGAACCTCTGTGTTGATAACCACAATGTGTGTTATTTGCCTGAACTCTGGAAGACCTGAACAACTGCCAACAGAGACAATCATATTTGCACAGTATTTGATACCATGAACACATGCAGAAGATGCAACCAGCACTGTAGACTGATTGCCATTTTGCTGATGCAGCGATCTCTGAACATTTTCAGGGAAGGATGTGACCATAACTGATCTCACTTTTTCAATTTGCAAAGAAGGCTTGAAGAATGTCGGAGAATCTAAATGGAAAGCTATCATTTTCTGGTGTCTTACAGCCAAGGTACGTGCAACATTCTTGAAGTTGCAGGTGTCATGCACAACCTTCTTGAAAAATTTGTGCTTCCCTTCGAACCTCATCGTCCACATGTCTACTAGAGGGCCAAAGATTTTTATCATTTCAGTATAGTGTTCGATGAAATGATGTTTTGGACGAAGTTTGTAGTTGGGAAAAGTTTTCTGAAGCAACTCTCGATGTTCCGAGATTTTGCAATCCAAGAAATGGATTAACTCCTCAGTAAATTGTGGTGACATTACCAACTCCAGTACATCTTTAAGAAGCATCAGTATCTCCCATGACTGGTCTCCTTCAGGGATATTGGAGCCTATCATCAATGGAATCAGCCTTAGTAGAGACCAATTTTCATGGCCATTTCCCCCAGTGGTTCCCCTACAGAAGAAGGTCTTTGGAATGGTCTGAGGTTTGTCAGCTTTATCTGAAAATGTGTAAGGAAACTGCCTAATAGCCTCGTTCAAAGAGTCCAAAGAAATGTATTTCTTGGTAATCAAATCCTTAAGGCACAGTGATAATTCTACTGGAACTATGCCCTCCAAAAAATCATGGAGAATGTCAGGCGGAAAACCATTCACCACATGAAAGTGTGTCAATTTTTCATTCAGTGGACATCCTCTTTTAACGCCATGATGTTTGGCCTCAGTATGGTTACGGAGTACCTCTTGCACATGCCTTTCATGGTTCTCTCTTGTCCTTGGCTGAAGTACACCTGATCTGACCTCTTTATCCTGCATTTCATCTTGTTTGCACATACAAAACCGACAAAAGTAATCTGCTGCAAAACTCTCCTGGAATCCAGCTAAAGAGTGAGCCCCCAAGTTGTCCGCTGCCACATATAGTATGGTGCCTTTAACACTTTCTGCTAATTTTTCAACATACACACCATTTTCTTCAAGCGTTGCAATGTCTTGAATAAGAGGACGAAGAATCTCATCATAACCATGCTCTTTTAAAGCGTTAACCTTGCACAAAAGTGCAAGTTGAATTGAGTGAAGAGATGAACGATACTTGGAATCAAGATTACCAAGTACCCAATATATGGCACATAGTTTGTGTTTTTTCTTGGAGGTTCCAATTGGATTAGCTACTTCAAACTCATCAATATATAGCCCAAGGGCAATTCTGCATTCCTCCACATTCAAAAGAACATTTTCTTTGAAATGAGAGCCGTCTCTATATGAGTAGTATCCTTCAGGTGACATCACGTCTGCATGCAGGACCTTATCCAAAATATCCTGATTGTTTAGCAAGGCACGCAACATTTTGAGTATGGGGACATACACAAATGATTGATCTTTGTCAAGAGCAAACTCAACTGGCATAACAACTGGAAATTCTCGTAGTATATAAGATGCTCTCCTGTTGGCTGTAGACAGGGGCCCTTCTGCATTGGTAAATTTTAGCAAGACATTACTTTGGGACACTACACTTACAATGTCACTCACTATGGAATTATCCACATCACCACAGTGCTGACTGATAATTTTCTGTACTGCATTTTGTAGTAATGGCTGTGAAAGCAATTGTATCTGGCTGATCTGCTGAATTACTTCTTGTGCAGCACTTTCAGATATGTGCAGTATTGTTTGCATTTTCAAAAACAATGAAGCCAAATTACGCTCCAGCTGAATTTCCAAATCCTGTACATCATCTACAGACTCTTCAAACTCAATGTCCTCCTGTAGACAAAGCTCATCTTCGGCATCAGTCAATTGACCCGATTGTTCAATGTTTGAGATTATTTGACTTTTAAATTGGGTTGGAGCACTCCCACTGTGTACTCTGCTTTTGTGTGCATTAAACGTTGAATACACATTACTCTGAAACTGACAGCCTTCATATGGACATAAAACAGTTTGTTTAAGTTTCAGATGGCTGCGTAAGTGTCTAAAAAACTCATCTTCAGTGCAGGGCTCAATGTACTCGCATAATTGGCAGTGAAAGGCAACTTTGGGTTTACTTGCTTGTCCATCACATTGAGAGTGCCAAACAGATAAGTGTACTTTTAGTGCATTAAAAGATTTGAAAGTGCACAAGCAATCATTATGAAGACATGGTATATGCTGTTGTCGAGTAAAGCCTCCATGTTTTAGGCGATAATGCTTTAACAACTGTGCCCTTTTGTCTGCAGAAAAAATACAATGCTTACAGCTCCACTGCATCTGCAAGAAATTATTAAAGGTGGAGATATATTTTAAGTTGTTTTAGTCTCTAAATAAGGTGCATCGTAGTCAACACGTTTTCAAATTAATCTCTACTGCTACTTCTTCAAAATAAAATGTCCTTACCTCAACTGTACCAAGATCTGTGAATTGAAGACCACTCGGGAGGCGGTTACCAGAAGCACTTCTAAAAAAGACCAAAAAAAAAAAAACAGTTAAAGCATAAATACTTACCACTATAATACAGCTTAAAATCTAAAAAGGCATAACCATGTAATGAATAGTTACACTGTGGTTATTATATTTAAAATGTATTGTACATTTACAATAGCAAACTTTAATAACGAACACAAAAATACCAACGTTACTAACGTTACTAATAATAAAGCACCACAGTTTTATAAAATTATAGAGGAAACACTGCAAACGATTACACTAATCATTAAATTGATACGGCAAGCATATATTTACTATATATGCTTGCCGTAAGCATATAAGCATATATTTAAGCAAATTTATTCACACCAATCACAAGCCACTAATAAGAGATGATCTTGGCCAGCCCTTCACTTCACATTTTAATTTCTATTTTCAACATGGAAATAAAGCTTTTGCTTGGTCAATTTGGGGTAAAATAAAAATACTATACAACATATTCAATTGAAACAAGGCAAAGTGAATTTTTAGACAATAGTTACAGAAACCATTTGTGGTACCTACTAACGTTAGTTTTAAGTGGTCAGAACGTGTTCTTCTAGCACCGTATAATATCAAAATTCTTTGGTATGCACTAGCTTGGCAAAAACAAGACAAGCAGAAAAGAAACATTCACATACAGGTTGCTACTTACCTTATTATTCTTTGAAAACGTAACGAAGATTCAGATTCGGTACCAAAAACTTCGGTAGTCTGCCTGCTGTTTCTTTCCACATCTGCAAAATGGGCGCCAATCCAACCGTTCACGAGCTGAGCGCGCACAAATTTTATTACGCATGCTCTGACAAGTACTTCTTCTCTTCTTCTTCTTGGTATGTAACGGCGGCTAACAACTAACTTAAATAGGTGCATTACCGCCACCTTCTGCTTCGGAAACTGACAAGTCCTGCTTCTTCTTCTTCTTTTTTCTCTCCTTCTTCATTATTTTTGGATGCACTACTGCCTCTCACTGGTGCAGTAACGTCATTGCTTACTTTGCAACTACTTAAGTGTTGCAAGTAAACATCACTAAAACTATTAAGTAAATTGTTTTACTCACCCTGCAATTAACTGTAACTCAATAAAACCTTGTAAGAAGTATATTTTTACATTTTTGAGTAAAGTTTACTAATTATATGTGAGTCAGCAAAACTATTGGAATTTACAGAGGCGTTACCCCTTATTACGGACATTCTAATAGATCTCCCAAGTGAGGGTAGAGACAACTAATCTCTCCGGTATGATGCACTCAGAAGACACTGGACATGCTTTCACTTCATGTTAATTGATTGATGTTTTTATCTGCTGTTTGGACTCT
>JAUCNO010001306.1:3818-20072 GCA_032353835.1 Enteromius viviparus
AATAAAAGAAACAAGTTTCTTTTTAAAATGCATTATCATATTATGTTAGTTAAAACTCATAAATAACTACAAATAACAAATTTTAGGAAATCTGTTAATGTTATGTTGCGCGTTTCAGAAAATATCGTCCGATATATCGGAATATAGGATTTTAAAACCAACAAATATTTGTATCGGTATCGGCCTTCAAAATCCTTTATCGGTCAGGCTCTATTCATGATTTACTCACCCTCAAGCCATAGTAGGTGTATTCAACTTTCTTTTTCATATAAATATACTCAAAAATGTCCTGGCTCTTCCAAACTTTGTAATGGCAGTGAATGGGGTTCGAGATTTGTAAGTCCAATGACAGAGGTGCAGAGTAAACTAGTCTTGTCAAGGAATATGCTAGTCTTGTGTAAAGTTTTGTTTACTGCAATTGAAATTTGGATTTGGGTTATCGAAATCCTCCAAACACTGTCCTTTACAAATCCTATTTTTGTACTTTTAACTTAGGACTGGTGTCTTGTTTTGCTCGTTTTGCATTTGTCGTTTCTCACCAGAGTTTTCGCTACGCCTATCTATTTGGGATGTGTGCGTTACAGTTAGCAGAAGCTAGAGATTAAAGTTTATAAAGTTTAAAATATGGATTTTGTCTTTCACAAATGCATCGCTTTGTTTTAGAAGGCCTTTATTAACCCCCAGAGCCATTTGGAGGACTTTTATGATGTTTTTTGGGGGTTTCAATATCCTGACCCCCATTTACTGTCATTTAGAAAGCTTGGACATTTTTAATACAACTCAGATTGAATTCGTCTGTAAGAAGAAAGTCATATACACCTAGGATGGCTTGTGGATGAGTAAATCATGGGAATTTTTTTAATTTGGGGTGAACTATTCCTTTAAGTGTTTAAAAAAAAAAAAGTATTCCTGTGATACACAGCAAGTACATTTTTATTCTCTTTTTCTTTTGAAAGAAATTAAAACTTTTAATTAGCTAGGATGTGTTACACTTATAAGAAGTGATTGCAAAGATTTATACTGTTGGAAACGCTGATATTTTTAATAGGTGTTTTTTAAAACTTTTTATTCATCAAAAAATCCAAAATTTCCTACATAAATATCTGGCATCACAATATTGATCATTCTAATAATAAATCAGCATATTAAAAAGATTTCTGAAAAATCATGTAACGCTTTACACTGGAGTAATGACTGATGCAAATTCACCTTTGCATCACAGAAATAAATAGTATTTAAAAAAAATTTAAATTAAAAACCCCATTATTTTAAATAATTATTCACAATATTACTTTTTTCCTGTATTTTTGATCAAATAAACGCAGCCTTGATGAACATAAGAAACATCTTTAAAAAAATTATTACCAATTTTACAGTTTCCAAACTTTTGACTGGTAGTGTACAGGAGATGTTTTTCAAAATATCTTTATGTTCTTCACAAGAAAGAATGTCTTACAGGTTTAAACAACATGAGAAAGATGAAATGATTTTTGGCTGTGTTAGTCAAACTCCAGACAATTTAAGACTTGTGATTGGGTGTCTAGTGTGGCACCTGATTGGTTGCATTTCCCTGCTGTCATAAACAAAGAAGAAGACTTCCAGCTCCTCCCCCAGGTTTGAACTCATCATGCTCTTCATCTGAAGGAACAGGTGGTGCATACTGGCCTGCGGGGGATTCTCGCGTCTGCGATGACGTCTCTCCATCTATTAAAAAAAACAACAAAATATAATAATTAATCATCATAACCACAAGACATTAACTCAGAAATTCTATAAATTACCTAACATCCCTCCTATCTAACCACCACATACTGCATATTTGTGTGAAAAGTACATAAAAAAACTCCAGAAAACTCTGCTAAAATGCATAAATGTATTATGTGAAACTAAAGCTTTATGTAACCTATGTATTTCTTTACCATAAACCACTTATATCAAATACTAATGTAATAACAGATCATAACACCCCAGCACAGTGGTTTAAGCTCTGAACCCTTCCTGTGTTTTTCTGAACAGAAAGATCCTTCAAAAAGGCACTTGACCCCAGGGACGCTATAATGGTGTCTCTTTTTTTTTGCTTGCGCCCTCACTTCCCACTATCCTCTCTTTAAACGCTCTCTCTAGTCTAGTTCATCCACACCCACATCTTGTTTTCTTTTGTTCCTTTCCTTCCTCCTTTAACCCCTACCCCCACACCTCTGCCCACCCATGGACCAGTGGAAACTGGGACACGTGTGGTCAGGCCTGCAGCTGAGAGGAAAAGTGAATTCTGACTATACTGCTATTGTCGTAATAGCGCTCTTTTAAAAACTGGTAAGACATTACAGATGCTCTCCTGATACAAATGCTTAACTTCATAATGCAGCATACTAAAGATCCAAATTCTATGTCCCCTTTGCAAAGAATGCAATACCATAGCAACGATTTAGAATTTTTGTAATATTGTTATACTATCATTCATTCTGTACTGAGATGTATAGATAAAATAGTTTAAAGTGTTAAATAAATACACATTTTATAAATTGTTTTTAACTTGAATATACAATAATATTTATTCAATTTTTTGTAAATAAGTAGTAAAATATACTAAATATGCAAAATAATAAAAAAAAGTAAATGTTCTATGTCAGTTAGGATGTTCCCTTAGCAGGCAGCTGCTTATGTCGGCTCACTAGGTTTTGGAACAGATACTATATCGGAAATATCTGTGCATAGGCACTGTTGTGGCTTTGAAGACATGAACCAATTGAGCCAATGATGCTGCATGTATGCCAAATTATAAGGGCAGGAAACTGCATGCGTGAAGTGTCTCTGCAGTTTGCAAACAGCCTGTTAATGCGCCATTTAGCATTTCTCTCTTGTCCTTAATTACTATCATTTCCCTATACACAGGCGACTGGAGGTGTGTGTGTGTTTGTCTTTGTTAAAACAGAGGACGAAACACTCGAGAGAGAGCCTTGGCGTCAGGTCGAGCTGCAGTTGCCATAGTAACACAGCAAAGAATACGGGTGGCAGAGGAGGGAGATGAGGTGACTCATGGGTAATGGGAATATGTGTGTTTGCATGTACGTGAGCGTGAATGTATGACTACCCACCAGCCGATACAGATCTGTGATGCTGATCTCATCAGGGTCCACCATGCCGAAGTCCCTCCTGGGGACCAGATCCAAACCCAGCTGCCTGTCACACACAAAAACACACATTTTGATTCTACCCATCAATCCTCACCATTTTCCATTATAGCGCTATTTTGTGACTTGCAACAACACATAAAAATACAGTGATCTTTGTTAGTGATGCATTTTTTTATTTCATAGACACATATGTAATTTATATTAAATAAAAATAGACAAAATATATATAATCAAAAATATTAAATATATAAATAATAAACTTAAAATTTTAAGTATTGTGACAACCCTATTTGTAATCATTTATTAAATTACATAATATTAAATTAATTAAATTAAAAGTGTTTAATTAAACATTGATTAGATATACAATGATTAAACAAATAATCAGTATTAAAATAAATGTGGCATAAACACAGGTTTTTTTCTATTATTATTTGGTTTTAAAACTGATGCAATTATTTTATAATTAACATTTTTTGTCTTAGTTTGAATAAAAATACGAATATATTGAATATTTTTTTCCTCTAAATTCCATTAAATTTTTTCCTAAAATACAGATTTAGATTTTTCTGAATTTCTTTAAAACACCACATAAATATCACCTCTACTTTTGTTTGCTAAATTCCGTGACATTCCACTTTACAAATTATATACCGTTTTTATGACCGCATTTTATGATTCCTTCCAAATGACAGCAAACATAGTTTCCTGAACACAACAATAACCCAAGTAATTTTCAGAGATCCTCAGTAGCATGAATCAAATGTGAGAAGAATCCAGTTCATTGTAAACCCTCCAAAACACGACTATGTACTGAAAGACACCAAAAAACCATACGCAACACGTCCCACTCGTTACTACCATCTGCGATTAATTTTTTAGAGAAAAACCGCATATAAGCATTCAAGCACATGGCTGACAGATTGGCCAGCACTTGCCGGCAGTTCATCATCACTGTCCCCATCACGCCGTTCCACCCACTGTTTTTATGTGTACTGCACAATGCATTCGCAAGCACTGAAAACATAACACAATGTGGCAACGGCAGGAAAGCCAATCTCTAATGAATCAAACTGAACAATTCTGCAAGGCTCTGAAGCTGTCACACGACCCAGAGTTGCATAAGTCAATACAAACAGCATCAGGACGATGACAGTGTTTGTGGTGTAACTCACTCGTTGCCCCAGTCCAGCCGTGCCGTGATGTGCTGTTTGATGTCACTCAAACGGTCGTGAGTGAGGTGGCCCACCAGAACCTGCTGCCGCAGATCCAGTATCTCATTCATCACGTGCCACAGTCTGTGGAAAAGATCCCCCTCGTTCCTCTGAGAGACACAGGAAAAACACGAGTGGGCGACTGAGAAACTGTCTTAACCTTTTTAATTAAATGAGCTTTCATGAGTTTAAGAAACAGTTAAACGACACAGTTTTGGCAGAAACTGTTTTCAGACTACATCTTATTAATTAATACATGTCAAGCTTTAAATCAATAAAACTTGTCTTTGGGTAAATGAAACAAAATTACTGGCCAGTTGCTTTTTTTTTTCAAATCACAATGTGAAATTGCACTCAAGCAACATGAATGAATCAAAGAGAGAGAAAAAAACTATATAATTTTACTGTCATGTAACAACTTTGCATCAATAGCGAATAATATATATATATATATATAATTTTTTATGTACTTTTATATATTTTACTTTATGTTTATAATATATGTTTACATAATCTATTTGGTAACACTTCAAAATAGGGGTCCAAAATAATGCATTAGTTAAGCATTAATTAATGGTTAATTTGATCAAAATTAAGCATTAGTTGAGCAAAAACACACTACTAATTATTGATTAACCTAACATTTTATTCATTAATTACTAGTGTGTTTTTGCTCAACTAATGCTTGAGCAAAAAAGCATTTTGCTCAAGCATTAGTTGAGCAAAACACACTAGTAATTAATGATTAACTTAATGCTTAATTGTGAACAAACTAACCATTAATTAATGCTTAACTAATGCATTATTTTGGACCCCTATTCTAAAGTGTAACCAAAAAACAAAACAAACAAAAACACCTGGTATATTTCTTAATAAAATGCCAGTTTATAAATGTAAAAAAATATATATAACACTTTATGACCTTTAAAACATTTGAAAATCATACTAATATTTCCTTAATAGTGATGTTTTGATAAAAGCAAACAAGTAATGTCATGTCACAACTCAAAAATATAGTATAGTGTATTAAAGGGACAGTTCTCCCAAAAATGAAATTGACATTCTTTATATGGACAAAGGCATTTTCCTTCCACAGAAGAAGTCTGCAGATTATACATTTTTAGGTGCACCATCTTTTTAAGACATTATCATACTTATTATACGATGAGAATTCTGCAATATATTGGCTAGCAGGTATGACCCAAAAAGGCGTATGTTTTCCCTCAGTCTCGTCACTGTCATTTAAGGCGTCTTGCCTCGCACTGCTCCAGACTCTTAGAGAGAATGTGAGTGTGTTAGAGGGTGAGTCAGTCTCCATTAGTCTGTCTTTGCGCCTTTTCGCCTTTATGAGGTCTGAGCGTTCGGGATGAATAATTGTGCCGCTCTATGTTGGCTCCTGGCGCCACGGCTGTTTACACTCTGGCACCTGCTCCTTTTTAATTAGCTGCTGTGCCCGATCATCTCTTAATCGATTTTGAACATTAAGAAACAAAAGGGAGTTGTAGATGGGGGCCGGGCACGGGGCGGCCCCCACCTCCTGCTCGGGGGGAGAGAAGCCACCCCCTAATGAGCCGGGGCATCTTAGTGTCACACTCAGCACCGAGCCTCATCTACAGACACACAATCATCTTCAGAAATGGTCCAAAACTTTGGTGGGTTTTATTAGCTCATCAGTGCAGCCAGCACGTTAGACACCGGGACGACTGTGTGGAAACGCGTTTTTTGTTCTCGCTTTTATTCTCTGTCCTTTTTTCCCTTCTTGATGCAGCGCTAAGGGTCATTGGAGATGACAGTCTTGAGCCAAATACATTTTAGAGATAAAACGTTTTGTTTGAAAAGTTCAGACGACCCACTTTGCTACCGTCGAGGCCAACGGGAAGCGTATAAACACATTTTGCTTTGCTTAATTGTCTGGCAGCTATTTCCCGAACATTTCTGGTGCTTTTATACCTTTTGAAAATGAATATGTTTGTCTTGTAATTTAAGGAAGGATTTCTTTGTAAGAGTCTTTCAGGAAACAGACTAGGATTGCAGAACTTTCTGGACCAACGTCTTTGTTTACGCTGGAACAACATTGTGATTAACCAATCAGATTTCAAGAACCAGTTTATAGTTTTTGTGAAATGTAGGCTTACAATCAGTGTTTGGTGCTTGTATCCATCTATCATTTCCTCTGATTTAACACATTAGTCATGGATAAGGTTGGTCAAGACTAAATTTTTTGGATTAAAACTCAGCAAACTCTCAGCGTAAGATTGTGTTTTAGGGGCAGATTTGGAGACATTTCTGCAAAAGTTGATATACTGTTTTCTTCAAAATAGAGATAAAACCTTTCAATTAACAGTTTAGTGCTTTGTTTAATTGTCTGGTTGCTCTTTACCGAACATTTCCGGTGGATTGCTTCCATTGCGCAATCTGGTAATCCACTGGTACGTGTGTGTTGAGCGTCCACGGCTGCTGATCGAGTCTGTTGAGAGAAACTATTGAACACAGACTTTGTGAGCAACGACGCCCTCATCGATTCCAATTACTCTAAATCTTCACATTACCTTCAGCGAGCAGCAGAGACAAGAACATTTGCAGTAATGACCAAAAAATCTAATTGCGGTGATTGTTTTACTGTTCCTTGGTAAACAGAGATGTTTGTTTAGTAATATCTTCCCATCTATTGATTGTACTGAAGGCATTATTAACCCAGCTGAGGACCCGGCCACGTGGCACTAACAGAATGAACATCAATCGCAGAAGTCAATCGTCTGTCACTCATTTTGTGGGCAAGCAAACAAGCGCCGACATTGATTTACCCTACGCCATGCATTCTTTTGCCTTAATGCAACAGGAGAACACAAAAAGAGAAATAAAGGATTGAATAAAGATGTATTTAAGGGGAGAAAAAATTATTAGAATGCATTAATCTAATATTCAAGCTAAAGTGTGTTGCTTTTGTGATGTTTTTGGGCTTGCTCAAGTAGGACACGCCCCCTGTCTGATGTTGGTCAGCCAAACTGATAGCCCCGCCCCCAAACTCACACTATTGGTTGAACTGATGTGCTCTGTCAGGTCAAGTTGATTTGAAAGCACAACAGAGCCAGTTTATACTTATAGGTAATTTCAGTCAAAAGAAGGAATTTTCACTTAAAAACAAAAAAGAAACTAACTGGATGAATGAATAAATAAATAAAGGCTGTATTTCTATTCAACAAAAAAAAGTACATACATACAGTTTTCAACATTGATAATACATATTTTTAAGCGTCAGGTCAGCATGTTAGTATGATTTATGAAGATTCATGTGACAATGAAAAATGAAATAATGGCTGCTAAAAATGCAGTTTGGGATCACAGAAATAAATGACATTCATTTTAAAGTAGAAAACAGCTACATTAAACTGTAATAACATTTCACAATGCTTCTACTGTATTTTTGATTAAATGCAGCCTTGATGAGATTTAGATATTTAGTTAGCATTAAAATATCTCATGACCCCCTTTTGAATTTTATTCAGCATAATTTCCATCAGTGTACGTTGAGAACACGTCTTTACCTCTCGATCCAAAAAGGGAGGGGGGGGGGTGAAATAGCCTCATAATGGCCTAATGACACAATGACAAGCAACACAGTCTTTTACAATCCCACTGAGGTCCTAAATTTACTGACAGCTTGAGGGGAGCTGGGCTCATTTCTCTATGGCCAATAAATGGACGGTCGATTCAACAGGCCACCGGTTCGAGCTGCTCTAATTCACCAGCCCTGTCATAAATCTCCTCGCTCGACTGCTTTAAACACACGTGCCACACAGGATGTGTTTATTTATTTCTCTCGAGCTGTAATTGCATTTCACTGATTTCAGTTTTCATTTACACGGTTATGCACAATATTTTCTGTAGTCAGAGAGTGGGCGTCATTGCAGAAATCCTGGCAAACCCTCTCAGAGTAGGCGATGGGGAGCTTGTAACCCGTAGGCCGGGTGTAATCCAGACTGGTTGTCGCTTTGTGTTGTGGAAAGCCTCGGTTGATGTGTAACACAAAAGAAGTTAGTATTTTCAGTTCCAAAACTCAGAAATCAACATGATGTGGATACTGTATATATTCCCATATGGAACTGAACTGCTTTGCCTTTAGTAGAGTATACATATAAAATACAAATCTAATAAAGTAATAAATAGTAACAAATGGTAGCCTAGAATATTCAGCCTGTGACATTTTTTTTATTCATTATTTAAATTTAGGAACTAATAATACTTATTTTTTTTTCTAAAACAAAATATAGATATATATAATTTTGCATTTGATAAAAAAATTACTTTTTATAATTTTTACTTTTAATAAAAATAGCAATTATATATTTATTTGAATATGCATGTATGCTATGTAAAATACTTATATTGACATTGTATGCTGTTACACTAAATTAATGTAATATCACTTTTTTGTTTTTAATAATTTATTTGTTATTGACATTAATATATATACATATTAATTTAGTTGAGTAATATATATGATGTGATATATATAATGTATAGTGGTAGATATCTAAATAATAATTGAAGTTAATCTACTAGTTACATCTAAAATAGTAAATAGCAAAGTTTGTCACTTCTGTTTATGTTTGTGTTTTTAATTTATCTTTTAAAAGTCCTTCAATATGGCCTTTTGCGTGTTGTTTGGTTCCAGACATCATTGTGATGAAGCGTGGCACTAATCTAACAAGTTACAGCAGGATAAAAAAAGCATTTCTTACTAATCAGGGACAAGGCCATATGGATGGAGTTTGATTACATTAACTTTAATTAACATTACTGTCATCTGTGTGTGATTAGTGGACAGATGTTGGGTAAGGCCTGCAGTCTGTGAAGGTACTGTAATGTGGATCTCAGGTGCTGGCTCAGTCTCCCTCTGGATGTCTGGTATTTCAGCGGGGCTCGAGCGAGGGGGATTTCCAGGACTCCTTTTCATTTCTTTCAGAGGATGGGAGGGGATTTATTTAACCTGCTGTCAGACACAGCTGGTGGCCACAAGAGGGAGCTCTGGATATGTCTTTATTCTGGAGAGGCGTGTTTGTGTTTTCGGGAGTGTTTTATGCCGGTTTCAGCCCATGTTTTAGAGAAATGTGTGAAATGTGATGCTTGGCTGCTGGCACTATAAAAAAAAAGCACTATCGCGGTAGCATCGTTCTCTTATGGTACCAGATGGTAATACTTTGATATATATCATAGTAGCTGTCACTGGTTTTTAATAAATGGTGCTATAGAGTGCTTAAAATAATAATAATATGGTAGTATATAAAAACGATTGTGGTTTCTTATACTAAATATATAAATACATTTGGTTGTCAAATTTAAATTGTGAACACTTATAAAGATTTCAGTGTTAGAAATTGTGTTTTATTTTTAAAATGTATTTATTTATTTATTTATTGTTATTATTAAACAGCCCTGGGGCTACACATAATAATTGCTGGCATATTTTGCATTGATTTAATGCACTATTAATGTGTATTGTCTCTTTAAATGATGCTGTAAAGTAATTAAAAGAAAACCATGGTACTGTATAAAATAAGTAAATAAAATAAAAGTAAATAATATTAAATGAATAAAAATCTGGTTGTTATCGAATAATAAATGGCGACATTTAGGCACTTTAATGTTGAATTTTTTTTATTTATTTATTTTTTTTAAATAATCAACCTCGCCTGGGACTAAATCCAACGCATTTTATACTGATTTTATATAATGTGTATTAAGCCTTATAAAAAAATAACAAATAATATGTAAATACAATAGCATTACCATAAACCAATCTTTCGCTTTCTTAATATCATTTTATGGCTTGTTTTACGATATATACCATAGTAGTCTACTATTTGATTACCATATTCATATGTTATTGAGGCATCCAAAAATGATATTATGTTTTTATCCAAACTGTTCATTGTGTATATGTATAATATAATTCGTAAGGCCAAGAAACTAAATTGCAGTGCTGACAATTATTCAATTAATATGTGGATATTATCAGTTATTAACATAATTTTTTGTAAAAAGATTGATCTGTTTGGTGGGAAAACCGGTTATGCTAGTTTAAAATGGATTTGGATAGCTGGTTTCAAGCTCAAACCAGCTTAACTAAGATCTTTTCAAATGTCTTTAAAACAGGGAAAACTTGTACTACTAATACAGAAAGACAAATCCACAGTGGGACTGAAATAATTTTCCTTTTTTGTCTTCAGATTTGCCGCATGGATGCACGTTTCTCAGGATGGGAGCAGTCGGTGTTTGTGTCAGATAAAGTCAGTGAGGCCTGGTGTCAATGACGCTCCGGATCTTCCCACACCTGCCAGAGAGCCAGCATCACACCTCGCAGCCCTGGAGCCGGACTGTGACCCAGGTAATGAAGCTTCCAGAGCGGAAGATCAAATCACTTTCACACACCCTGCCTAACAAACACCATAAGCTCTGCAGTGAACTGGGGAAGCATATGTCCGCTGGAATATTTGTAGCAGAAGAAAAAGAGGGCCGGAGAGAGTGAAAGAGAAAGAGAGTGGGAGACGGCCGAGTTCCCCCAGAATTCTCAGCAGGCAGGAACATCTCGGGGTCAGCGGCACATATCTGCACGGATTATCACGCTGTCACACTCCACCTCACGCCGGCGGATAACAAGCCAGCCTGCTGCTGAAAGAAGGAGGGGGCACGGGGAGAGAGAGAGTGACAGAGATGACACACACACACGCAACATATTTGCATAACACGCGGTCAAGAGTGTATGCTGCATAGAGAACATGAACTTTTCAAGTGGACTACCTTTATAATGCAGTTTAAGGCAGTGTTGGTCTCTACGCTGCTAAAAATGAGTTTTTAATTAGTCTTTGACTAGTCTTTTAACATCTAAAAAATCATTAAGACAAGATGAAATAACTTGAAAATTAAGCCTTTTTACTTGTTTTTAACCAAAATCGCAGTAAGGCATATTAAAGATAACATTACAGAAAACTAGTCATGATATGTTGCTTAAATGTACCTTTTTTTAGGATTTAAATGTAACAAAAAATACTTATATTACACATATATTGCATGTTTTGCTGTATACACTAACAATAAAATACTATATTGTTATTACACTAATTTAATGTAATTTAATTTAATAAATAAATATTTTTGTTTATTTCTATATATTTATGTTATATATAACATAAAATATTTATTTTGACTTTGTTGTTACAATAAATCAATGTCATTTAAATGTATATTGTATATTTAAAAAATATAAAAAGCAGTATATATATATATATATATATATTATATATATTATTTTTTGCATGTTTTGCTGTATGCTGCACACACTTCATGCTAATTAGTTGAATTTTACATGCATTAAAATCTTTAATGATTAGAAAAACATAAAAATTTAGTTTTTTTAAACTAAACGTAAAAGTTGAATCTTACAAAGTCACACAAAAAACATTAATATATCATGCATTTCTACTAATTAGCACATTTTCACACTCTTTAGTGACCTCAAATGTGAGCCGTTTTTAAATCATCTTCACCATTTTCCTATTCACTGAGTCATCTTGTCATTATGAAAAAATGTGTATATTTTTTTGACTCTTGGTAGAATCAGGCTACAATGCGAAGGGGGCGGCCAAAAACCAACGAACCAAAAACATTTATATTTTTTATTAAATAAAAAAAAGAAAGAAATATGTTATTTAATAATAAAATAAGCCAATGTTATTTGCAACCAAAATCTTAATATGCCATGCATCCCTACTAATTAGCACATTTACACACTTTTTAGTGGCTTCATGTGAATGTGAGGCCTTTTAATCTACTTCATCCTTTCATGTATAAAAACATGGCCGTAGTGTCCGAATCTTCTAAAAAGCACTTCTAAAAAACACATTATGCACAAATAATCAAAATGCATTTTATCAAAGCAGCTTATCAGTAAATGCATTCTTTGGGAATCAAACCCATGATGTAGATCAAGACCTCAAGTGTTTCTTTTGCATTGCTATGCATTAAAATTGGCTGCACAGATCTGTAATATAAAAGCAAACAGCCCCGAACGCACTCAATATATGCATGTTTGCTTTGTCCACTTGGCTTGTTTGTCGACTTTTCACCGCGAACAGTCGAGCTCGCTCGTAAGACACGCAAAGAACGAGAGCCTCTCCTCCCCGCTGTGGAAATGTTGCTTGGCATTTGCAGTAAACAGAACAGATGGTGTGACTATGCAGGCCAGTAATTTTCAAATCAATAGTGCAGCTCGCAGGACCAACTGTGTGTTCTGCCGGAGGAACTCCATGACAGGCCCAGAGGAGATTCGCTCAAGGCTCGACGAACACACACAAAGGCGGCGTTTCGCTTTTCTCCCCCTTTTAGAAAACACACAACCGCCAAGCCTTCGAAAAAAACACTCCATCCGTACCTTTCCGTGGTTCTCATCTCCGGCCTGACACTGATGCCCCGTAGCTTCTTGGGAGAGCAAATAAAAAGCGGCCCTCGTGCGATCAAACGAAATCTCCATATGATGGATCCGAAAGGTACACATTTATGACCCATCCATCACTCCGCTCCCAGTTCTCGGTAAATAGCCCGCTGTACTTATTAAGGCTCTTGCTGCGTTTCAGCTGATTGGCAGTCACTGGGAGCAATCATAGAAAGATACAGATGCCCATTAGGACGTACACATGTTGTCATGGCACTTCTGAGAACGAGAGAGGGCTGTAAACGCTAATAAGACCATCAGTTAATGCTGCCGGCTTCCGATGTGGCCTTGGGGTTCTATTCGCTGATGCATCTCCCAGGGATTCGTTCGCAGAAAAAAAATCATTTTTTTGCATTAAACAATTGGTGGAATCAGGCTAAAATGTGAAGGCGGGCAGCCTTGTGCTTTTTAGACGTCACATTTCTATTATATTGAAAGCAAAAGCAAGCGGGAAAAGAGAAAGAGAAAGCAAATAAACAAGCAAACAATTAGAACAGGCCAAAAGGAAGACGAAGAGAAAGCAAAAGCAAAAAAAAGGCTATAGATCACCAGATTTCGGGGTGAGAGTAGAGAGCTGACCCTTGGCAAGATGCAAACAGCCCACAGATGCATTGCAAAGCTTCTTTAGATCACTATTTATGGTTCATTAAGTATTTTTGGAACTTGTTATGTTGTGAAGGAGCGAACAGCGTCGCCTGACCTCCGTCTTAATGATGCTTCATTCCGCTTGTGCAAATAGCCATGCCACATAGACGGAAGTTGTTACTTGAAGTGGAGTATTAAATCGGCGTTCACGCCACCGTAGCTTTCCATAATTGTCTGTCTCTTTCCTTATCTGTATGTATTGGATTTGGGTGCTTTTTACATGTACAAATAAGGATCGTGTCAATCATAGAGGGCTTTTTGGTTTCTTTTCATAAGTAAATCATCCACCACGATTCGTTTCAGACTAGATGTTGTAGCATTAATAAAATGAATTTGCTTTGTTGTTTGGTTTCATTTTCAATGAGTGGATTTTTGTTTGATCTGAGCTGGTGTGTGGTTAAGGCAGGTTAGATAACCAGTGGAGCGAGGCTGCCTGACTTTATATATTGTGTAGTGTTAGAAGTGTTAGAAGTTTAAGGCTTTTGTTGAATTTCCCTTTTGATATTCATTTTCAGAGGACTAGCCGCAGTGTTGCCAGATCCATTTAGAAAATCAAGCCTCATAAATCTAAAAATAAGGCTAAATAAGGGATATCAAGGGTGTTTGATGTTTTCGATATCATTGATATCAATAGAAAATACTGTAGCTGTTAGGATATGTTTTAAAATGCAATTTATTCTTGTGACGCAAAGCTGAAATTTCAGCATTTGTTGTATTTTTTCCCATAAAGTCTTTAAAAAGTGTCTTAAATAGCTGAAAATCATGATTTCTTTTTGAAAGAAGAAAATTGTCAGCATTGTTACCTTGGTAACAGAGTTTGACATTAACAGAATTGACGATTTTTCCCCCCAAAATCTCCACTTGCTGGCATAAATGCTAAGAACACATGAAAGTAATGAAAACATGATTAAAAGACCTTAATATAACCCAATGTGAGATCAGTAATAAATTCTGTTTTCCTTTTGATATTGTGGTAACAGAGATGATGTTGTAGGTTTTTAGATTAGAATAGTTTCTCATAGAGAGCACAGATACTTTTCAGAGCTTCAGAGCTTATCAGTGATTGAAAGTGACATAATTTCCTGCAACCTACACAATTCTGAGAGATAATTCCAACATTTTAAAGGGAAAATATAGTTTGGTAACAGAGTTGACACAAGATTTATCGACATCCAAAATATAACCATTTGTTAAAAAAAAATCAGCAAAATCAGTCAAAATAATGACTTTTAACACCAAATGTACACGAAATTATAGAATCATATCTCATATATATATATATAAATCATGTTTTTTCATTGTGCATACCAATTAATCTCAATCAAACTGCAGCTGGGTTATTTTTATTAAGTTAAAAACTAAAAATAAAACACAATAAAGACATGATAACATAGTAAAACACACACACACACACTCACACACACATATATATAAATGTACAATGTAAATTAATGTTATATTTATTCATTCATTAACTATGAAAAACAACACCCAAAATAACTTTAAAGTTTAGGTAAGAGTGGTTTATGGTTTTATCCAAGTAGTGTTTATTCAGTTCACAATTGTTAGGCTCTAATTTTTGTAAATCTTGCACTAAAGTCCCCAAACAGTGGCATATTCTCCTCCATCTGGTAATGGATTTCAATGCGTAGGTGGGCTGCCGTGGCGTAGTTTGCGCCAGTTTAAATTCCTAGACGGCCTTTACTTTAGATGCTGATCTTTGCCCAAAGCCCTTCTTAAACCAGCAGACTAGACCAATCTGAACCATAGCAGTACAGCACAGTATAGCTGAAGCTGGTTTAAGCTGTAGTTTTTTGTTCATAAGGAGCACACATGCAGCTACAGCTAATAATACATGGGTTAACATTAGGGCTAATGTGTGTTTTGCACCAAACAAAAAATTTTTATGATTCCACTGTTAATATGCAATACACAACACACTGAGAATTGTCACTGACAGACAGAAAAAAGGTTTTGGTTCTTCAGAACAACCCGAAGTCGAAGGATTCAGCGCTTTTAAGCCATCAGTCACGGCTACGTCAGTTAGCATGACCATAATCATATCTTTATGTTCATGATAAATATTACTGTCATCTCCACGACAACAATCTCTCACGTCGCTGTTTTAATGAGAGACAATTAATATTTATTCCTTTTCTGTCGGCAACTAAAGCGTTTCATATTCCACACGTTTTCTGCAGAATAAATCAAGTCTCCCTCATATTCAGAGCTATAAAGGGGCTCTTGCTGGAAAAGCCACGCTGCGCTTCAGGCAACTTAATTGTGCCGTGGTGAAAAAATGAGGCAATTCATCCATTAGTTTATAAAGGCCTTTCCCTGGAGACACCAGAGAGTGATTTAAGGTCAATGACACTGATTCTCTATATGTGTTTTTTTCCCCTACCCTTTCCTCACACTCCCTCCCTTTGTTTGAAGTGTAACACTCTTTGCCAACATTAAGAAGCCCTGTTGTATTACTCTATCCAATGTATCATTGATTTTTCAGGTAAATTGGTTAGATTTTAAATATTGGATTATAAATATAGTGGCCGATATTTCATTGAAAGAGTATTGAAAATGTAAAAATGAATGTCTTTAATATGTGTGCGGTCGCTTTTGGATATTGTCAGGTGATCCAGCCCAGCTTGTGTCATTGTCCATAAAGCCATGGAAATATATAAACTATAAAGCTCATAAAATTAAAAGATATTCATGGGTATACATTTTTTTCACACTCTGTTCAGTCGAATACATGAATAATTGACATACT
>JAUCNO010001306.1:31773-53309 GCA_032353835.1 Enteromius viviparus
CTATCTATCTATCTATCTATCTATCTATCTATCTATCTATCTATCTATCTATCTATCTATCTATCTATCTATCACAAAAAACATTGGTGATATTTGATAAATGTAGGTAAAAAAGTATTGCGAAATGACAGCGTTTTCATTAACCGACATTATGCGGCTAAAACATAACCCTTTGCCACTCGTGATAATTCCTATAGTAGCAATGATTTGACGGATTGTGGATATATTTTATACAAATAAGGCATATGCATCTATCTTTACAGAAGCAGAGCGGAGAGATACAAGCATTAACCGAGTGGCCGCAGACAGCTTCAGTGGCATGTGACCTGTAAATGCCAAAGAAAACCTTTCCATTGCAGTTTTTTTTGAGAAATACTGCTTTTTTGAATTGCCTGAAAAACCACCTCATGTGAGCATAAAAACTTTTTTGTGATATATTTTTTGTGGCATATTTTTTTAGTTCGCAATTGTAATTTGCTCAATTTGCAGGGTAATAAAACACAGCTACTGTAAATCTTTTTTTTTTTTTTACACACAAAAAAAACTGAATTCTTTACAGTGTTTGTAACTCTGCATCTCAATACTATCATTAATTGTAAAATATGTTCCTATCAAACCGGCAGCCTGGTTGTGCTTTACAGATTTCAGTGTACAAATAATTTTCTACACCACCCTTCATATGTCACACTTCTTCTCTCCACATGACCCACCACAGCCACAGAGGAAGCCCTCTATTGCCATTTAATTAACACAGCTTTCGGCTCCACAATAACAGGCAGCAGAAATGAATAAGGAGGTCTGGAGTGAATGTGTCATAGCTGATTAAAAAGAAATAGAGGAGGGACAGGCAAAGCACCAAGGCCTCACCAAAGACCTCCCTCCTCACAGGACCTAAAAGAGCACAATGAGTCATAGGCATGATCAACACAGCAGCACTGTCTGATGCGTATATATGCACTATTTATATACTGTTTTGTGACTATTAAAAAGAGAGAAAAAAGAGATTTATTCATATGATAATACTACAGTTGCTTTTTCGATAATGCGTGAAGACTTTTCAGTAAAAGACAAAGTAATTACATCTGTTAGAATCGCAGTTTTCTCTAAATTTAGATTTTATCTGCTAAAGGGGAGGAGCCTCAGAAAATATTTGCACAGCAGCCCCTCTGGCCCACCTCATTCTTTGAGGTTATTGCTAGCAGTTTAATTTGACTTATTGTTCATAAATGAACAGCACAAATATGAATTATAACAATTGGTGAATCTGATAAAAGAGACAAATTCATCCAAATAAAATAAATAGTTGTATATATTTCAAAAATACAAATGTATCAAAAATAAACAATAATAATTTGGCAATATTTCCCAGCCGCAGCTCACACTATCTTCGATCACAGGCAACTGATTTCGTCCAGGAATCATAAAATTAAATAATACCAATAAATAAATAATGAATGGATTACCTACCGCATTCGTCATTATTGCTCTTTCAAATTCCACTTGTGTGTGTGCGTGCCCCCATGTTGCCTAAGAACGAACGTGCTGGCAAGCTGGCACTTGGCGAAATCACGTAATTTAACCGGAAACCACAAATTCCCATTTCTGATTGGCTGGTAGTTATGAACTCGGCAGAGAACTTAACATCGAGTGCTTGCGCCTCGTCTATTAATTGTATACACAAGTTATCATTATTTCTTAATTTTCAGTGTGTGAAATACATGTGAACTTGCTGAAGGCGTGTGTCTCACGGTGAATGCGTGAGACTTGAGAGCCCTGGAATCGCCTTTGGTTAAATCATTGATAGGTTATATTTTTCTTTTACTGTATGCTTCTCTTGACCCTGGACTATCTTTGTACACACAAAAGAAACTCTAAGTTTGAATCGTATCTCTGTTGGTACTTTTCTCGCTGTGGCACTTCTTTTTTGTGAGGTTTGCCCATTAATCTTGTTTTGTCCTCCTGCAGCACCCTGGATGATGAGGGCACAAACCTGCGACAACAGAAGCTGGACAGACAGGTGAGTCTTGCTTTGGTTTCTTTTCAGCACTGCCTAAAGATGGTTCTGCTCAAAGGAAATGGTATAAATCAAATAGAATGAACAAAAGAAAAACAGGCAGAAACAGAACAATGAGAAAGAAACCATTCTTGAGGAGTCACTTCACGGAAACATATTCTCAAGACAGTTTAAAGAAAATGCCTTTGATAAGATTCCATATGCCTTCAGTCCCTTTGCCTTACGTTATGAGCTGATACTTCAATAGACTTGCCCCAGACAGCTTTGAAAACGTATGCCAAGAATGATTCTTTCAGTTAGTGAGACTCGTTCCTCTGTGGTATTCATTAGTCTTGTGGTTTGCATTGAATATGCTTAGAATCCTTTGTTATTATTGTATTAGACTCTAAGAACAACAGATGGATTCCTTGGAAACCCTCACAAAGTTCTGGGCAGTGCATGTTAGTTAATCTGTGAGTTATTCTTCGCCGCAAGTTTCATAAGAAATATTTTTTAGACAAAGTGTGACACAAGGCAGTGATGCACATAAAAATAAGGCATGAAGTACAGAGAGTTGTTAATTAAACCTGACCACAGCCAGCGTGAAACAGCCTGAAGAGATTTATTTCACTATAACGATTGGCTGTTCGTACATTATCCTGCTCATTATTATACATCTAAACAGCAATTTAACAACAACAAAAATAAAAATAATTGTATTAAAATAAATAAATGGACATTTAAGTTGAAGGTATTTTAGTATTTAGATTAGTTTTAATATTAATAGTCCATTAAAACATTAAGTAGAAACTTAGCCTGGAAAGCCTTGATTATAAATTATCTTAATTATAATTATAAAGCTTTGCATAGACTAGTTAACCTATTTAGCTGTAGTGTAGTTTAGCTGTAGAGTAAATACATGTAACTACGTCTAGCTGTAATTAAGGGTATAACATGAGGTGTAGTTTATAATTCAACATGATTCAAAATCAATCTGAAAAACTTGTGACATCACAGGGTTCCACGCTTCTTAAAAGTATTTGAATTTTATACATAGATTCAAGTTCTGGAAAGTACATGAAAACTACAGTAGTGTGAAAATGTCGCCACAATTACAGAAACAGTGTAAAACTTAAACAAATAACAATAACAAAAATAATGGTGTAAAACTTTCAAACGTATTAAAGGTTCTATGCCGTGAATATTTCAAAAAATTGTTTTGTATGTGCTGTCAAAGATAACGACACAACACTAATGATTGGGATGGAGATGGGGTAGCGTAAAAAAATATATATGTGTAAGTTGATATGCAGCCTAGAGTTTTCTTAAGCCTGTGTCTTCTGAAATCTGACAAATACTACTAATAAACATCCTAATAAAAATGCTTTCTAATTTAAATTGTGTACAAGAACTACAGCAAAAAACATTTTGATGCATTTTTTATTTTACAAATTGTATTTGAAAATTACCAATACTGACTTTAAAGGATTGATAGGAGGAATTGAACACGACTGATCAAAACATCTAAATCTATGAAACCCACAGCTTTAAAACATTATTACTGTCATGATCAGCTGGATGAGCCAGCCTGCTGATGGCAATCCAGCTCCCTGCAAACTGTGTGTGTATGTTTTGTGTCTGATTTCATTCATGGACTTCTTTCAATGTACTCTTGTTGCTGCCCATCTCATATGTTGTCACGGTTCCCACTCATGTCTCCGCCCCCCTTGTTTGCTGTCATGGTGTTTCATTGTTGGCGCCACCCACTGACCTAGTTTTATGTGTATATAACCCAGAAGTGTTTGTGTGTTGCCAATGTCCATTTGCAGTGCCTCCCTGTCGTGTGTTTATCCGTGTGAATCTCTGTTGTTTTGATCTACTGTTGCCGACCTCGCCTGTTTTGACCACCACTTCTGTTTTGCTCTCTGGATTGTGTTTGTTGTTACCGACCTATGCCTGGACTACTCTCATGCTTAATCTACTCCATTCCTGTATGCTACTGATCAACCCTGCTTGTCTCACTCTGTGTTTTTAATTAAAGAATCTGAGAAATTAATCCGAATGTCTCCTCGCTTCCTGGCCATTACAATTACTCAGTTTTTTTATTTTTTTATTTAACGTGTACGTGTAAGTAAAAATGTTAAGTACTGTACTTTCATGACACTACTAGGGTGTAAATTTGATAGGTGCTTGATATAAAATAAATGGTGCTTTAAAATGTCCTTGAATCTGGTGATCATGAAAAAGTGAGAACACTAAGTGAAATTCTTGCAACCATCAGTATCGAGATTACAGTGTCAGGGATGTTATTCACACAGATTTGGTTGGTTTATTCCCAAATTTCAGACAGATATAACAAGATTCAGTGACGCATTCTCAAAGTATCAGAACTACAGAGCTGGGACAGATTTGGGGTGTTAAAGGAGACAGAAAGAGCATCTGCCTCACCATTGAAGCCTTTTTTCTGAGAAAACTGACAGCTCAGAATTTTTTAGTAAGTCTAAGACCATTCTCTCTTCACCTCTCCAAAATGTCCAAAGGTGAGCTGTAGATGGGAGATAGGATTTTAATGAGCTGGAAACATTGCAAACACAACGAACGCAAGCCTCTATGTTCCTTGTCTCTACACTGAGGGAGTTGGGAGGATATCTCCTTGAGGGTGCTTTGCATCTGTTTGTCTGCTGTTGTGCTGTAAACACCAGTGGTTCCTACAGCTGGATAGGGAGACAAGCATAATTTGCTCTAAATCTTGACTCAAGCCAATAGGTTTAGCCCACAGTGCTTGGCTCCTCTTTAATGAACCTCCCACACTCTTTCCAAGACCATGAGACCAAATTACCATGTTTATTGCCTGTCTGCTTTGCATAATAACCTTGAAGGAGCCGAGTATGAAAATGTTGAGCATCATCTTAGCCAACCTCTTTGTGCTCCGCATGGCCTCAGGAGTCTTTGACCACTGCATTTCAGTGAATTTTAAGGTGCTGTGTGAACACGTATTCAGAGCGATCCGTTTCGATGATACTGAAAATGTTATGGGCTTATTTGGCAGAGCTGTTTAGCATCAGCTCTGAGAACAGAGGCAGGCACAGAGTGCGAACGTGTTTAGGCAATGTGTTCACAGATAAACAACTTTTTATTAGAACATCAATATGGAGATCTGTGCACGCTGCACAAAGGCATGTTTCCCCAAGCAACAAGGTGCCGCCAATAGAATGAGCTTTGTATAGAAACCCCTGAGGGAGATGCAATCTTGTTGAAACATGAAGCATTATTAAAAACACACAAATTCATTGTCTCTGTGTAAGGATGACAAATTTTAGAGTTCCAAATCAAGTCAAATTGTTTTAATGATATTCGGAAAAGGACTGTGATTTAATTCCGATTCACAACCTGTTTTGCTTCTGCTTTTTAAATTTTTTTTGGTATATCAGATGAGTGTATGTCATCTTTCACATTGCTGTGCTTAAATAAAATATTAAAGGTTAACGTTTGAGACGCTATTTGTTTTTAGTTAAAACACTCCAATAAAAGTTAAGCTGTGAATCATTGTAAAGAAGACTGGGGAACTAGTTGTTTTTCAATTCATACAATGTGAGAGAGCCCCTCTGCCACAAAAACGAGTGTCTACTATGCGTTACTTTGTTTTCATGTGTGTTTTCGGTAACTTACAATGACGGAGAATTGAGCTGTGTGTCATCTGAAAGTTTTAGATTTGGTCAGTTTTAGATTTGGTCCCGTCAGTTTTGCTTTCTGTGCATGATGTAAATGCTCCACTCTCCACATAAATTAAGGCCCAATCCCATATCTATCTCTTAGCCCTTCCCTTTGGTGTCTCGATTCTCTTTTGGTTGGAAGGTAAGGGGTAAGGAGAAGATAGCACTTCAAATGAATGGGTAAAAATGTTCTCAGCATAACCCCAAGTGGCAACATGGCTGCCCAAGCTAACAAAAAGACATATAAATTTAAGCTTTATTGATATTTTTAAAGATTAAATTAAAATAAATAAATAAAGATTTAATGAAAAGGTAATGAAAAAGTATTTTATGTTATATTGAATCATTTGTTCAAATGATAGTTATAGGCCCGGTTTCACAAACAGGGTTTAGCTTAAGCCAGGACTAGGCATTAGTTAAATTAAGAAAGTTAAGCAACTTTTACAAAAATGCCTTATAAGAAAATATTACAGGTGTGCATCTTAACACAGAACGATGACACTGACATGTTTTAAGGTATCTCAGAGCAAGATATTTCTATCTGAGACAGCTCAAACGGGCAATTTAGTCTGGGACTAGCTTAAGCCTTGTCTGTGAAACTGGGGGTTAGTTGACTAACTTTCCGCTTAAATTTGTTTATTTAAATGTAGATAAAAAATAAATTGATTGCAACGACTTACCTTAATTTTTTTTAGTTTTAGTTTTCAGTTTAATTAGGGGAAGTAAACAGATAACAGATAATTATCTTAAAACCTTAAAATAATTTAGTAGCATTTTATTCAGTGTTCTGTATTATACTATATACACATTTTTATAAGGTGTGAGAAAATACCACAATAGACATATATAAGAGATGTTTCTAAAAAGTGTGACAACTGGCCTTGGTCTCCCGTTTGATTACAGGGACAGAGAAACACAGAGAAACTGGCAAAACAAAGTTGACAATACTCAATTTCCACCATAATAGGACGTTCTATCCTCAAATCCTCTACATTTTTAATCCCATTATTGTTCAAAAGCCCTGACTCCTCGCTACACTGAACAAAGACACATAATTTCCCAAGTATTTAATGTTAACCTTTATACAAGTGCAACAAAAGGACATTATAACAAAGTCATAATTCTCGCCATTACACACTTTTAAACTTTAAAACATTTAAGTTAACGAGTAAAAGTCTTTACAGGTCTTAAGGAACATTCCCTGCATAAATTCGTGTTTATAAGTGTGATCTATTATGCATTCAGAGGAAGCAAAGAGGAACAGGCTGGGTGCGTTTTACCATTTATCATTATAACTATATTGGAACCACAATGCTAATACTGGCAATGCATTTGAGGACATGATGGAGCATCTCAAAGAGATTGTGATCGTCATTATGGCAGAGACACTGAAGTAATGTGGTGGTTATTGATGAAACATATTGAGCTGTGCTGGAATAGAGTGAGAGGGATAGTATGTGGAGGTGTTGGCAGTGGGATGGTGATGTTGCAGCTATAACCCTAATCATTGAAATCAGATGAATGCTGCGTCTGGATATATTTATGCAGACCATCCCCCATCTGTTTAGATCCATCTATCTGTATCTCCTGACCCCACATTTCTGTTAGATGCTAAAACAAGACTCTGGCACTCTGGATGAACACTGATTATGTCTAGAAGATATTCTTGTATATTTCATAATGCATCAAAGAAACATTAAATATTAAAGTTTGGTGACTTTTAGTACATGTTAATGAGCTTTAAGGTAATCTCTATGCTTTGCTAATGTTTAAATGTATGAATTCTTTACCCAAAAAATAGACTACAAAGTGATTATTTTGAAGCTTGTGCTAATTATTTAATTTACCAATTTTTGATAACAGCAGTAATAATAATGTTTTTTTTTAAATGGTTCATAACAGTGAAACAAATAAATAGAGCTGAACAAATATAGCATTGAAAGTAATAAAAATGTATAAATTATTATTTAATGTAATGATTATTTAAAGCTTGTACAATGTCTCCTCTCCAGTTCTGTCAGGTTGGATGGTGAACGTTGGTGGACAGCCAGAGGTCTCTCCAGAGATGCTCAATTGGGTTTAAGTCAGGGCTCTGGCTGGGCCATTCACGAACAGTCACGGAGTTGTTGTGAAGCCACTCCTTCATTATTTTAGCTGTGTGCTTGCTTAGGGTCATTGTCTTTTTGAAAGGTAAACCTTCGGCCCAGTCTGAGGTCCGGAGCACTCTGGAGAAGGTTTTGGTCCAGGATATCCCTGTACTTATCTTTCAGCAGCTGAAAAACACCCCCACAGCATGATGCTGCCACCACCATGCTTCACTGTTGGGACTGTATTAGACAGTTGATGAGAAGTGGCTGGTGTTCTCCACACATATCGCTTAAAATTAAGGCCAAAAAGTTCAATCTTGGTCTCGTCAGATCAGGGAATCTTATTTCTCACCATCTCGGAGTCCTTCAGGTGTTTTTTTTGTAAACTCCATGCAGGCTTTCATGTGTCTTGCACTGAGGAGAGGCTTCCATCCTGGTGGAGGGCTGCAGTGATGGTTGACTTTCTACAACTTTCTCTCATCTCCTAACTGCATCTCTGGAGCTCAGCCACAGTGATCTTTGGATCTCTTCCGATAGCTCACTTTGGCCGGACGACCAGCTCTAGGAAGGGTTCTGGTCGTCCCAAACATCTTCCATTTAAGGAATATAGAGGCCACTGTGCTCTTAGGAACCTTAAGTGCAGCAGAAAATTGTTTTGTAACTTTGGCCAAATCTGTGCCTTGCCACAATTCTGTCTCTGAGCTCTTCATGCAGTTCATTTGACCTCATGATTTTCATTTGCTCTTACATGCATTGTGAAGTTCTTATATAGACAGGTGTGTGGCTTTCCTAATCGAGTCCAATCAATATAATCAAACACAGCTGGACTCAAATGAAGGTGTAGAACCATCTCAAGGATGATCAGAAGAAATGGACAGCACCTGAGTTAAATATATGAGTGTCACAGCAAAGAGTCTGAATACTTAGGACCATTTGATATTTCAGTTTTCCTTTTTTAATGAATTGCAAAAATGTCAACCATTCTGTGTTTTTCTGTCAATATGGGGTGCTGTGTGTACTTATTGATTTTAGCAAATGGCTGCAATATAACAAAGAGTGAATAATAATATATTGTTATTATTATAATTATTATTATTATTAAATGGCATAAAAAGGAAATATTCCATAAATATTTATAAATAAATAAATAAAGTACACATTAAAACATTCAAAGTAGCTTAATTAACATTAAAAGTATCTTAATAATAATAAAATAGGCTATAAAAATAAATTCAAATAATACAGAGCTTACTACTAATAATAATATTTTTTATACAACATTTAAATCTTGAGAACATGATAAAAATATATTTGAACCTGCATCACCCCATAAGCAGTGCAACTAACAACTAGTCCACATCTTCAATAAAAAAATACATCAATTTACAAATTAACTCAAAATGAAATTTAATTACGAAACCAAAAAAACAGAGGACGCCTCAAATGAGGCTCTTTTACCATTTAGAGGTTTAAAAGAAAACTTTTTCATTGTTTATATAGTCTCTTTTGAGACATTTGGAAGCCCTCGCGTTAGCGGTCCTTCAAAATAGACTTCACATTAGTTAAAAACGGACATAAACAATGAATGCATTGAAAAGCAGCCACACCTTTCACTCTGCGTGCGTTCGCTGCTGTGATTTAGAATTGTGCAGAACGCACTTGCGCTTGTTTTCACCTCAGCTTATCTCCCGCTCTCAGCCCTGTATCTCATGTGCCCCTCCTCTAATTTATCTTCTTTCTAGCTGATTGATTAGTAATGCCTTTTTTTGTTTGTTTGTGACTGAGACTTAATTAGATTTCACAGGTTAGAGGTCTACATACTGAAAGTTCAAGATTATTATTATTATTTTAATTAGATTGTGCCATTAAAGCGGGTTATTGTGGGACATTTCGGGAGAAGGGAAGGGCAGCGCAGTGGCTCCACCGGCAGTCATTAAGTCTGTGATGGAGTTCCGCACATGCTCCAGAGCCCTGGATGTGTGCGGTTACAGCCTAACCATGTCAGAAATGAGAAGTGCTTCGGGGAGACAAAAAAGTGCTGTGTAAATGGACATTTTTAGTGCTATGGATCCACCTGTTGACTCAAACAGAACTCTGGTCAATAAAATAATATTAAAAATCTCAAAAGGCTCCAAACCCATCCGTAGATTGCATGCTCTTAAGCGCAGTAAGCCTCCAGAGCTTATTGTTGAGTGCAATTAGAAACGGCCTTTCCGTCAAACACCACATCCAGAAGGTCTATAATACACTAGGAAAGTGATTTTTCAAAGTTGTAAATAAAACGCCATACAAGAAAATGCCATTTCGGTCAATTCACTGTTACTTTTTGTGAAATCTACTCGCAATTTCTGAACGAAAATTGTTCTACCATCAATTTTTTTGTTTCTGTGGGCCTCGTGAAATGGCTTTGCTAAGTTTTTTGGCTGCCACAGAATGCTTGCGGTCATCTTTGCTCGGTTGTGCATCGCAAACGTCAATCCAAAAACCAGTTCCAGACCCTTCACTAGTGAAAATCCCAAGCGGTGACACCGAAGTCAGCTACAAGGGAAAAATAAAAATCCATTTAACTTAATTTGCACTCCTCAAAGAGCCATTAAAACCTTTTTGAAATTGTACAGATCTTTAGAGGAAGTTAAAGCTTCGAAATACCTCTAATAGATGAATTAAACGACAAAGTAGTGTCCAGCTGCTTGGCCACAAAAAAGAAGTGCCTTATAATGATTAGCCATTATTACGGCACGTACTAGTCACTAATGAGAGCGATCATGACGGCACAGTTGTTGGATTGGACACCTGGTAGGTATTGAACAGCAGTCACATTTAAAATGCATTTAGAAGCCTGATTACAACCATATGAAATAAGGTATAATGGTCCTCGTCAGAATTCAGTGTCTCAAACAGAGAGTCGAGAAAAAGAGTGAATATCGTAAAAGCGATAATAACTATTGCACCCGTCTGGGGGGTAATAAATAAATAAATGTGTGCTTTGCAACTGCGCATCAGCCAGCAACGAGAGAGACTCGGCTGTGTGCGGATTTAATTAGAAAGCAAGGCTTTTTTGACAGTAAATTGATTTTTAATTGTCTTCTTCTGCATTCGCTCCAGGTGGCTCAAGTCTTCTCTATTTGATGTTTTGTGTGCTTTATGTGAAGGTTTTTCCTCCTGCCAAAACAGTTTATTATGGCACGCTGCAGATTAGCAAGCGGTTCTCCCAAATCAAGCCTATTCTACATCTGAGGGACATCCAGTGGGGTTTTAACGAACTGTCGAAATTCTCTGCGGCAAATGCACTCAGAAACAACAGCAATAGTGGATTTAAAAAAAAAAAAAACATGGTCTGGTCGACAACGCTAATGGGCCCAACAGGAAGGAAATGTAATTTGAAAGGAGCTGATCTATGTACGCCATTGTTGTGGGGTAATGCTGATGTAATTATTATCTGCCGTTGATGGAGGTCGGTAGAGGAAGGATTTGGGACAGTGCCACAAATTTGTGCAGGATGCCAGGATGTCGTTCATTCACAGACAGTCGCACAAACACTATATATACGGTGCTTACAGCTCTGTGAGATTTAGCCATGACTTGCAAGTCAAAATGGGTGTGGTCTGTACTGAATTTGATCTAATGAGGTTATATCAGTAGCATATTACATAACACACTTCCTATATTCTGCCTTACAAAGACTTTCCAACAGGCTATTTATCATTTACATTTAAAACGATTTTAATTAATAGCGTGCATTGAATATTCTCAACGCAAAGGCTAAATAAAGATCGTTCCACATCAACTCATGCATCATACTGAGTGATATTGTGACACGGTTATGAAAGTCTTTGATCAAAATGAGAAAAAGGGGCCTATAGATTCAGCTTTAAATCAGGTTTGAAAGCAAATGATATAAAATGACAGTACGCTAATGTGATCGGGGTGGGGCTGACCTTTTCTGTGCTTAGAGCTACAGCTGCCTGGTTCAGGCATGCGTAAGGCCTGCCCTTTCTACAGATGTTCTTATACTTGATATGCTTTATAATGCAAGAGTTCTTATGCAGAGGGGATTCAGGTTTGAAACTGTATTATTTTATCCGGATGCACGCTATAGAATAGCTCTTGATTTAGTTTCGTACAACATAATGTAATATATATAAAAAGCGATATCTAGTACAAAATTAAAGAACGTAAAGCATTATATTTGATGATAAGTCCAAATTCAAAGAAACATGATCAAGTCCTACTTTTATTATATCCAAGGGGATGGTCGTTATTTGATTAAATAAATGAAATAACTGACAACTAATGAGGAATTCTGTGGCAGAATATTTTATATTAATGACTAGAGCAGTCTCATGATAAATGCGTCAATTTAATATAGTCTGACTGGCATGTCCCCAATTAGATGTTTCCTAATAGGTTTCTTATTAGATATGCCCGATTTTGTCCCATAATACAGTCTCACACAGCAAAATAGTTGAGTGTTTGCACAGCTATATAGAATTGTAATTGCAACTGTCATGTGAAGTCTTAATTATGAGATGTGCCACATTGCAAAGGCATTTAAATTGAGCAACAGTAGCATCTGCTGGTTGGAAAAGGACATAGCAGGGATTCAGTGCCAGTTCTACAAACCCCAAACTAATGCATGCATATACTGATGTGAATGAATGGGAATTTATTTAATCTAATATTTCAAGACGCTTGCACATTACATGGTCTTGTTATTACTGCAGTTTTTAAATAGGATTTATTGTATATTGGTAGTAAGCTAGCCTATACACGTAAATGTTGGTTTACACACGCACACTTTAGTAAACTTAGGTTACAGGACTCCATAATCATAGAGATTCATCCCCACTAATACTTATGCAGCACACACACGTATAAGCCTTTTAAACTTTAAAAACACTCATTTGGTGCTAATCACTATTGTTGCACGGTTCAGAACTAAATAACCTGTAAAGGCAAGAGCTGTTGGCCTAAAAAAAACCCATAACCTCAAGCCAAATACCGTAAACACAGTCCTTCACGTGGGCGTCCCGCAGGGCTCAACCCTCGGCCCTTTCCAAGGCGCGCGGTTTCCGATTCTGCGCAGTTGAGCCTGATCCGCCTCGGCTGAGCTGGTGCGGAAAACCCGATGAAGTCTAGAAAACTTGTAACAAAGTAGCGATTTGAGCAACAATGAGTGGATCTGTTGTCGACAACGCCGTGTCATCGGGCGGTTCTTCGGTTGCGATTCCGACAGACATCAGCGGGCAGATATTAGATCTAGACGAAGACGATGACTTGGAAGTTTTCAGTAAGGTAATTCACAATCAACTGGTTTCAATTGAGATCGACCGCGAGCTGTTCGATCGGTTGCGTGTTCAAAACAGAAACATAACTAACGTTAGTTGATATCTTTTCTTCGTAAGCAATGGCGTAGAAATCTCAACTTCTCACTGAATTCTTGGTGTTTTGCTGTGATCTGAAGTTCCAAAGGTCAGCGATCAGGCGCTGTCATGCCAGCTTTTTCCCCCCACTGAGTTTTTACTTTAAACTTTGTTTGATTAGTTATAAATAACGTTAGTCAGAAACAGCTCAGTAAGTTACACATCTGTTATCTGAGTTTATCGTCTCACTGTTGCGAACATAATCTTACGAATCCGTCTGACTGTGTCTGTCAGTCAGTTCTTCTGTCTGTCGACAGTCTGTAGTGTAGTCCATTCAAGCAGTTACAGTAACCTGGCAATGTCTGCCGAAAATTAGAACACCGTAGCGACACCTAGTAACCCCCTATCAACGTGCGAGAACACATAGAAACCAGGCAGAACACCCTAACAGTTCCCAGCAAACTATACGAATACCATAAGTTACTATAACACCATAATAGCACCTGGCACTTTGCAACAAGGCAGAATAACAAAGACAACCTAGTAATGTCTGGCAACAGTTAGAACACCCTAACAACACCTAGCAACAGTTGGAACACCCTAACAACACCTAGCAACAGTTTGAACACCCTAACAACACCTAGCAACAGTTCGAACACCCTAACAACACCTAGCAACAGTTCGAACACCCTAAAAACAAGGCAGAACACCCTTACAATTCCTAGCTAGTGGCTAAAACACCCTAGCAACCTGCAACAAGTGTTTAGAACACCATAGCAATGTCTAAAAAGAGTTAAAATACCCTAGCAACTAGACAAAACACCCTAACATTTCTCAGCAAACATTTGGAACACCCTAGCAACAATTCCAAACCATTAGAACACCCTAGTATCTAAGGAGAACACCCATAAAGTTCCTATCAAGCAGTCAGAACACCCTAATAACTAGGCAGAACATCCTAGCCGTGCCTAGCAACAGTTAGAACACCACAACTACCGGGAGAACACCTAACAGTTAGTTAGAGTGCCCTGGCAGATACTCGGATGCAACCTTTGAACGGTTCAGATTAAACTTTGTTACGTACTTTCGTCGGTAGTTGAGATGTATGCAGTTCTGTTTAACTGTGTAGTTGGTATCAGCGGAGAATGGTTATGCATGGAAGTGCAATGTTTGTTGGGTAAAGCAGCAGTGCAGTTTGTGCTGACTACAGGCCAGTTTGTTATGACAGGAAACAGGCGCTCAGGCTTCTTTCCCAGCAGCTGTGGCTAAGCGAAAGGGATTTGCATGCGTCAGTGTTTGGACCAGAAAAAGATAGCAAGACAGTAGGAAAATCAGATGTTTGTCTTTCATTGTGATCAAAACACAAACAGCTCTCAAATCAAGCTTGTGGCAATATTACATCCAGTTATAATGATTCAGTGTTATGGCACGATGTTGTTGTAACCACCCTCTCACCTTAAAACTCAAAGTTTTCTGCTTGATTTCATTGCAAATATGTTTTTATTTTTCAGAGCAAAAAACAAATATAATACATTTTCCATGATTTTCAGAAAACACTTACTAAAGTATAATTCGGTATAATAATTTTGTCAGGCATATTTACAACAAAAATCTATTTATAATAAATATATATATATATATATATATATAACAATTATATATGTAACTAATTACTTTCACCCCAAATACTAATTATTTTTAATTTCACATTTAAAAAATTTGCCACAATCTTAGGTTTTGCCCTTTTCTCAGTAAGATTTTTTTTTTAAACTAAAATATTAAATAATATATTATTATAAATAACATATTAAATAAAATGTAATATGCTTCTTATTCATTTATATATTTTAATATGTACAAGTCACAAAATTAAATTTGTACATAAATATTGTGTTTTCAAACAAATTTTGACCTTTTATTTTCCAAAAACCTATTTTACACCTTAAAAGTAGACACTTTACTTACATTTAATATGCTTTCTATGGACATAAAATCACTTTTCAAATTTCTTATTATCAAAGAGCCTTGAAGGAACATAATTTCTTTGGTTTTCAGCTCAAGAAGCAGGATCAAATCAAGTTTACTTCTCACTTTCAAAAAAAAAAAAACATTTGTTCTTTTGATATTCCTATTTAATAAAGAATTTAAAAAAAAAATGGGCATAGTTTTCACAAAAATAATAATTAGTACAACACTTCTCAACACATTGATAATAATAGAAATGTTTCTTGAGTGTCAAAACATCTTTTCAAAATAATCATGTGACGTTGAAGATGCGTGATGCTGAAAACACAGAAGTATGTTAAAATAGTTATTTTAAATTAGAATAATATTTCACAATATTAAAGTTTTACTATGCAGAAAAACACACATTTTTAATTTATTTATATTTTTGTTGCATTTTTATTTATTTATTTGTAATTCTCCATGGTATTTTAACTAACACAAACATTCTTATTTTTATGAGCATTGTAACATACCGGATAAAATGTAGTTGCAAGCCAATCCACATTGAGTTGGTTAAAAGCACGCAAATTGCACGTGTTGTTTGCTTGATGTCTAAACACTCGTGCTGTTTATGCACTTTTTGTTTTTTCTGTAGAATACAACTCTAACAGACGGCAGCTCTTTCAATACCTCCATGCAGACCTCCCCTGCTTCAATGATAAACCAGTACAAGTTTGAAGAAGAAGATGCTGACGCTAAAGATATTTTTGTCACAGTGGATAACCCGGAGAGTTACATAACAGCTATTGAGACATACATAACCTACAGGGTTGTGACCAAGGTACTGATCCGAGCACAAACTCACCAAGTCAGGTTCTGTGAATAATTCTCTAATCCTTTCCATCTTTCTTCCTCATGCAGACCACACGGAGCGAGTTCGACTCCAGTGAGTTTGAGGTGCGAAGACGATACCAGGACTTCCTGTGGTTAAAGGGACGTCTGGAAGAAGCTCATCCCACGCTTATTGTTCATGTAGGTGAAGAGTGTGTGTGTGAGAATGAACATATTATGGACGTTTATGGGATAAGGAGGGTTGAAATAGGAATTTTTTTCATGGGATATGCTTGTAAAGTTGTTATTTTTAAAGTAATGCTATAATTTGACATAATTCCATTCCCCTATCTAAATAATTAAGGCAGGTCAGTTTAAAATGTCTTTGGTTCTCATAAAACATTGATTTGGTTGCGTCCCATCAGCCATTGCCTGAGAAGTTTGTGATGAAAGGAATGGTGGAGAGGTTTAATGAAGATTTCATCGAGACGAGGAGGAGGGCGCTGCACGGGTTTTTGAACAAAATAGCAGAACATCCCATTTTCTCCAGCAGTGAGGATTTTAAGATCTTTCTCACAGCAGAATCTGGGGTAAGATCGATTGATATCTATTTATATATTTAGTTATCTATTTATATATTTTTATACATTATATACATTTCATTTATTTATTAAGTTATCTATTTCTATACATTTAATTAAATTTATCTGTACATTTTATTAATTATTTATATATTATTATTTATATTTATAGTTATATTTATTTATCTATAAATCTGTCCTATACATTTTATACAAGTACTTTATACAGTAAGCATAAATTTTTATATTAATTAATTTTTTTTTCTTTTTTCTATTTTTACATATTATCTGCAGTTTATTTTTATACATTTGATTTATGCGTTTATGTATTTTCTTTTACTTTTCATAGAAGAATTAATTAATTTCTAAATATAATGAATTATTTGATTCATGTATCTATATGTATTTCTATTAATTCCTTTCTCGTTCATTGATTATTTTTTAGCTTTTATTTATTAATGCATTTATGTATATTTTAATTGTCATTACTATTATTTAGAGCTGTAAGTACTAGTTTTTGTGTGCTTGGTATATGTGGGTGTACTGTGTATGTTTATATAAATACACATATGTACATGGATATATTTATGAAAAATGTTATATTTAATATAAACATTATAAATGACAAATTTGTATATAAATACGCACACATGCATTTATATATTTTGAAAATATTTACATGTATTTACATGCATATGTATATTCAAATAAATACATGTAAATTGTTTTAAAATATATAAATGCAAGTGTGTGCATTTATATACAAATAAGAAATATTTATATACCGCCCAGCCCTAAAATATATATTATATACATATATTTATTGTTGATATTCCAGTGGAAGGTTTTGCTTGTCTATCAGAGACATCGTTTTCTTACTAATAAGAACATTAAAACCTGTCTGTACACACACACACAGTCCCACGTTACCCTGATAAACACTGAAGGTCAGTGTGTTCACTATATGTGATCTCAGTTTTGCTTTATAAGAGGATTATGTTAAATGCACACAGATAATGGGACGGTTTCTGTATGTAGCCTCGGCTGAGTGACCTCTAAGATAAGTAGTTTATAAAGAGCTCCCCACTTCCCTGCAGTCATAATAAAGGAAGCTGTTTTGGATATTTGATGCTTTATATGTTATGATACACGCTCACAGTTTTATCAGCTATTTGCACTGGCGTTCCCATTACTGACCGACCATGAACATTTTCAACCATTAGAATTAAAGGATTTTGCTGTAGTCTCTTCAGTTACATCGTGTACCGCTTCTATGATCCTCTGCAGGAGTTGACCTCTCATAAAAAACAAGGTCCAGGGTTTTTGAGCCGGATGGGGGATACGGTCAAAGCCGTCGCTGCTGCGGTCAGAGGAGTCAGAAACCGGCCTCAGGAGTTCACTGAAATGCAGGAGTATGTGGATGCCTTCAGTCAGAAGATCAGCTCGCTTGATAAAGTTACTCAAAGGATCGTCAGAGAGCAGAAAGGTTGGATTATTTTTGTCTTATTTACACACTTTTCAGTGAATTCTGGTTGAAATCTCTATAATGGGTTATGAAAGATATTTTGGTTTTTGGAGTCCCCAATAACATGTTATTGTCTTATAATATGGTAATGTTTCATATTGACGTCACTTTGCAGGATGTTTTCATTCATTTAGAGCTGTGTTGAAAAGACTTAAAAAGTCCATAATAGGGGCACTTTAAAGGAAATGTATTTGCATGGACTATAGCTGCTATAGATATGGATATGATGCATAAACCAGCCGCTGTTGTTGTTACAGAGTACCTGGAGGAGCTGAAGGAGTGTGGGCCGACATACGCGCTGTGGTCACAATCAGAGGAAGAGCTGGCCGAGTCCCTGAAGAACGTGGCAGGCTGTGTGGACAGATGCTGCAAGGAGACAGAGGAGCAGGTCAATCATGTCAATGATCACCTGATTCCCGTCCTTCATGAGTATGTCCTCTGCGCTGACACACTCAAGGTAGAGTGACAAAATGCTTCCGATTTGTTTTTCTTAAAGGGATAGTATTCGGAATTAATCAACTGTTCAATCAATCAACCTCTATATTATTCCAAACCTGTAAGATTTTTTTTTTTTTTTTTTTGCAGAACACAAAAAAAATCATATTTTTAAAGAAATTAATACTATTGTTCAGCAAGGAGGCATTAAATTGATCAAGAGTGACATTAGTGACATTTGTAAAGTTACAAAAGAATTATGCAGCAGTACAGCTTATTAAAATGATACTTGAAGGATCGTGTAATACTGAAAACGGGAGAAATTATGCTGAAAATTCAGCTTTTCATCACAAGAATTAATGTATATTCGAATATAAACAGGAATACTGTTATTTTAATTGTTCAAAAAAATTATTTTTACTGTATTTTTAATCAAATAACTTCATAATTATAAGAGACTAAAATAAAACAATCATACCAACCACAAAATCTTAAACAGTACTGTATGAATTTATCTGAACGAGCATCAAAATCTTGTTGTGCTTTAAAAATCAATCAATCAAATAAAAGCCATATGGTTAAGAGTGAATGGCATCATCATAAGTGTAAGTGTAGAATGTTATTCATTTGTTTCGGTGAAATGAAATGTTCTGTTGTATTGTTTTCAAGGTAAATGACCTGCTAGTATAAAAATCATGTTTGAATTGATATGATGTTTGCTGCATTTCATCCCATCTGATGCAAAGCTAAAATCAATACAACCAGCGTTATGTTTTTCCGAGGCTTATTACATATTTCATCCAGCCTTAAATTTCATTAAAATATATTGATCACAATTTTCATACTTCATGAGTATTGATCATGGCTTTTCAGGCGGTACTAAGGAGGCGAGACAACATCCAGGCGGATTTCGAAGCGAAGACTGAAGCTCTTGCCACGAAGAAGGCCGACAGAGACACGGTGGGTTTATTATTGACTCTTTCAGTTCTCCACATAATCCATCCAGTGCTCCTTTGAAAATTCATGGAGATTATTTTTAATAAAATCGAGCTCTAGCTGTCTTCCTGGTTTTAATTAGACAGCGCAGAGTTTTCAGCTGTGAAAGGAATTTAGAGAGATTATACGACTATCTCCAGATCGCTGTAGATGTCCCTTAAAGCCAGACCACTCTTAAAGTAGGACGCTTTCAAATATTACTCGTATTGCCCAAGCTAATATTGCCATATTTAAGTCTCTTTGGTTGTTTGAGTTTATTTTTGTCAATTCTATCAAATATCAGGGGCAGGATGCTTGAACGCTCTGAAAGGGCATTAATGGACAAAGTACCAATGTTGTCCAGAGAAGCTTAGCAGCATCACGGCTTTCTTGTCAATTTAATGATGTGCTTTGATTGAGCCTGGTCCCTGCTGACTTACTACAAAAGGCCATTTCTAAAATGAGAAGGTATCCTCAATGGCCTGATTTTTTTTTAAACCAAAGAACTATATGCCTCAGATGCGCTCACTTCCAGTGTGTGGAAAAAACAAAAATCCATATAATACATTTGAATATGGTCCTTATGCAAAAATGCTTGTCTACATTCTGCTTTGGATCATTGTGTAAATCTTGCATTAAGGAACTATTAAAAAGTAAGTAATAGAAGGGACTGTGCTTGAAAATTGTACTTTGGGGAAGTTACAAGTTACACAATTTCAACTAGTTAAAAAAATACACAGTATATATATATTTTATTTATTTAAATGTATGATGACTATTTTATTCTGTGGGGGAGTAAATTGTAAAAATGTAAATTTTAAATATTAAATATTAATTTAAAAATATGAATTTTAAATATTAATTAATTTTAAATATTAAATGTAAATATTATGTGGCAAATATTGTTTTTTAATAAAGGCTCTTATAAAAAATATATTAATATTATTTATATATATATATATATATATATACAGTATTATTTTTTTTTACACTAAGTACTCTGAATATCTTTTTACATAAATGTAAAAGACCTAGAGCACCAATAAATTACCATTTTTATTAATTTTTTTACATGTTCATTTACACAAAAGAGGCAATTGACTAAAACGTAATTCTAGGTGAGGGTGTTTGATCATTGCTTCTGTTTGCTGGAGTTTAAAGCTATGTAATGTTACAAAAACTATTAGTTGATGGCCTGCTGGGATTTCACCACCAGTATCCTAGCATAAACCCAATATAGCATTTCTGGATATTTAGTGTGATGTTATTCTCGCAGTAAACTGGATTTTTGACTTCAAGTCCAGACGTGTTCATATTCATGTTTCAATTGCTCATGTGTCCATTGAAGGAATCTAAGGTGCTGAGTTTAGCATGGGACAGCTTGGTGGGACGATCCCCTGAGGAGGTCAAACAGCAGAAACAGCAGAAACTTAAGGGCGAGATTAAGGAGGTAACATTCCCCCTTAGTGCTTGGGCTTGGCCTGACTAGCTTCTTCTGGCTTTATCTACTCAAGGGTTCATTTGACATGGTTTTTCTGAGACGACCACACCTTGATATGAGGGTGTGTTCTCGCCTTGTCTTTGTTTCACACGTTTTTGCTTAGTTTAGGCCAGCATGTGGCTTTATGTTTGAATGATGTGGTGTGTGATGTCAACATTTACGCTTCCTAAAATGCTGTCTAACATGCTGTTGCTATTTTGAGTGGATAGCCGCCTAATATCTCACTCCACCGAGCTTGTTAGTATAGTAGGCTTTTTCTCATGGAATCAAGGTGTGTTGCATGTGACCTTTTTCAGACTTGCCCCTTCACTTTGTGCTACATATTTGAATGAAACATTAAATCATATGGCGTGTTGATGTAAGGTATGCTATTATGTTCTTGGAGATCAGAGTCAGTTGCAACATACCCATCAGGCTGAGCAAACCCTCAGTTAGAATTTTTATTTTTTATAGGTTTGGTGTTGAGGGATTGTTATAGTTGTGTGTGTGTGTGTGTGTATGTGTGTGTGTATATATATATATATACACTATATTACCAAAAGTATTCGCTCACCTGCCTTTACTCATTCTATGAACTGAAGTGCC
>JAUCNO010001306.1:58700-85995 GCA_032353835.1 Enteromius viviparus
TATACCCGGCGTGCCGGGCCGGTACGGCTGGTGTGCAATTAACCACTTGCCAACTTAGTTGGCGTTTTCTCAATACTTGAGCGAATCAGGGCTCCCAAGCATATGACCCAGTCTGTCGATACGACATACGTCATAGTGAACGACAGACAAGGGAACTAAGTAATGTAATAAGTTAGTTTTTTTAGGGAATAATGCAATATTGTAATGCATTACTTTAAAAGTAACTTTCCCCAACACTGCTTCAGTTTCCACAGGGTTTCAGCTGTGAGACTGTTAAAATGGATTATGTTCTTTTTTTATCATTGGACAAGGAGTACAGTCATGATCATTGCTTGAGAAGACATCTCTGTTTTAGATTATTTTAGAACCAGACACATTCCAAAAAAGAGTTATAATTTTACGCTACCATCATCACTCCTATTCCTTATCACTAAAGTGCAAGAAAGAATTAGAACAACCTTCTAGGCACTGGCCTTTAAAGAAAACTTTTTGCTCCAGTCGGAATTTTTCCAGTTTTTCTACTGAAGAGAAATTCAGCTCTCTGGAGACAGCTTTACATTTCAGGATTTTCTTAGGAACTCGAGCTGGAAAACAAAAAACAAATCTGTTAGTTACCAGACATGCCACATCCAAATTTGGAACTGAAAACTGATCTTTACCTCTCACAGACATCACTAAAAAAGCAGTAAAGTAGTAGACATTAGAGAAGAATTGGCATAGCTTAATCGAGTCAATGGTTTAAATCTTTAATGCAAGGTAATGCTGAGAACCACAAACCTTCATGTTCTACCCCAGGAAGAGAGAGGTCTTCAGTTCCCTGCCAGAGAACCTTCCCTGTCTCTGCATCTCTAAGATTCATCCAGTTTCTGAAGACAAGTTTAGGTATGCTGAACAGACTGAGAATGAAAATTACTCCTAAAGTCAGATTTAGCTTTCCAGAAAATGGCATTTGACACAAATTTGCATGATGTCAACTATAGATAAAACATCTTCAAATCAATAAACTGGAGTTTTGTGGCAGGCTCACTGAGTCCAAATAACAGTTCACATGAACTGTTCTCATTTTTCTCCAACTCACTCACTTTCATCAAAAGAGATGTCTCCAAAAAGCACAAAAGCAGTCCATAAAACATATGCACTACATTCCAACTCTTCTGAAGCCACATTTGTGTGAGGACCCCACTTTAATATCTTGCTTGTAATTCTCAAAACGCATGAATATAACCTTACCTGAAATGATGTCTAAATTCAAGAGCATCTTAGCAAACAAGCCCAGGATGTTCTGTCAGCTAAACAATGAATTGTGACAATGTCCTGTACTCTGTGTCAATGACATCTGACCTCTTCATCTTCAGACCACCTGTATGAGGCGAGTATAGCACACTCACACAAGGCTGCATGTGTCACTACAGGTGCATAGTGCAGGCCCTAGATACCAACCCTGTGAGACCTCAGTCAGGGCTGCGTAAGTGTGCTACTGTACATGTATCACTAATCCTAATCTATCTCTCAAGCATTAATAACGACGCATAAACGCTTCTTAACAAATGCAAATCCTTAAGTTGTTCCTGTAGGAATAAACAGGCCACGTGATAAAAATCCTATTAAATGATACAATAATTAAATAATATATAATGTATTATTAATTATTATTATTTGGTTCTACTCATTCTTATTGAGACTCAAATTTATAATGGAACAATTCTGAGACATTTAAAATACTTGAAATGAATCCTAAGACCCAAATAACCAGAAGTATGAGCCGGGATTCATTCAAGACAAAACTATTTAATGTTAACTTTACTGAACAGATCCCATATTTTCATGCATAATTCATGCAACTGCGTTTTAGATGTCACACACACACTCATATTAATGTGGTTAAATATCAATTTGCTAAAGTCCAACTTAACGAAAAGCTAAGAGATTTTCGTATTTCCAATTAATTTTATGTCCAATATCCTGTGATATATTTCACCCTGAATTTAGATGTTAACAGCTGACCTCACTAAACGAATAACTACTCCCTTAAAGTGCCAGGCTCTGTGTCTGAGGAACCAGGCGACTGCATTTAAGATTACTGGTGACAGATGTCTGTGGGATCTCACCTGCAGAGCACGCAGAGTCACAGGGGAGAGACCCTTTTACTCACAAACACTGTCACTGTCGAGGTAATTAGTCCCTTCGGCACCAATGCTTTCATGGAAGCCACATTCGTTTTTATAAAGTCATCCACTGTTGCATAATGTTGCCATTTCCAGTCTGTTGTTACCGCTGCATAAGAGCTAAAGTAACTGTGTATAGATAAAAAATAAATAAATAAATAAATCAGTAACACATCACATGTTTCCTTTTTAAAATTGATGACAGAGGAGGTTATGTTAGTTGTAAAGCTTTAACAAAAATACTGTGCTCCTAGAAGAGGAAATTTAAACTTGATTTGAAGGCACACAAATCCACACACCTTCAAAATCTAAATACATAATTTTGCACATAATACAATATCTGTCTTTTTCATTATTTAACACAGTGTTTTTTGTAGCCACTCAAGGGGATGGTGCTTCGCACACAATAGTCACCTCTGGGGCACACTGGGGTAAAAAAGTACACAGGATGACAACTGGAAATAAAATTGCATAAAATAGCCTTTGAAAATGGATCTGTGCTGCGTAACTACATTGTACCAGATTCACACTGCTATAAAGAGCTGTGCTAAACTAAGATGACACATATTTGGTTAAAAAAAAAGAAGAAGCTGTGCTCTAAAATGATGTTCAGGGCCAATGCAATAATAGACATTATGCATAAAAAGATGTTTCTAAATGGGAAGTGACATATATGGCATACCAGCCCATTCTCCAGGTTACTATGAACAACTAAAGCATATGTGATATATAAAACGATACCTGGATGTTTTATCCAGACAAGCTAACATTCACCACCATTCAAAAGTTAGGGGTTGGTACGATTTTTTAATGTTTTTGAAAGACATCTCTTATGTTGGACAAGATTGCATTTATTTGAATTTTGAGCAGCTATTATTCAAGGCTTCAGTGTCACATGATCCTTCAGAAATCATCCTAATATGCTGATTTGGTGCTTAAGAAACAATTATTATTATCAATGTTGAAAACAGTTGAGCTGCTTATTATTTTTGCAGCAGCTGAAATGCATTTTTTCTTTCTTGATAAACAGAAACATAAACAGATTCATATTGTCACTTTTGAGAAAATAAAAACTTTGCTTTGTAATTTGTATTAAAATATTTGTAATTTGTAGCTTTGCTGAATGGAAGTGCACATTTATTTTAAAAAAACTTGACCCCAAACTTTTGAACAATAACTGTAAATCCAAAACATATCCTTCGAGACGATCAACACTATCGTCCACGATCCTTTCATTGAAAGATGAACATTTGCGTACGTTTTAATCATTTTCCACAGCTTCGCAACAAAGCAGCATAGAGTTGGATGTGAGGAGCATAAGGCAGCAAATCCCTGTCCTTTCAAATCAAGGATTTAAGATTTACCAGCCTGTAAGACAAACCCTTGCTTTCCCAGAGAAGGTCACACAGGGTAGACCCGTGTCGACTTGAAGAAATATTTGGAAAACAGTGTGCATCATGGTTCCAGACATGACCATTTTCACCCAATCAGAAGGTTCTGGTGCTGGTGTGATTATTCTCATCAGATTTACAGAGCCTATAATAGAAACACTAGCCAATGTTATGTAATCGTGATGGCAGGCACAAACTGAGATTTCACCTGTCTGATCCCAAGAATCAGGTGCCTGTCAGTCTCATAGTATCCTGAAGCCCATGTGAACATTAACCAAACTTTCAACTAAAGAAAAGAACAACAGCCCGCAGTTAGTTACTGATGCTGATATGCTCAAACTTTGTAGGAATTATACCTGGAGGTGCCTATAGTCTTATAAGCATAGCCAGACTGTCTTTCTTCAATATAATTAACTACACTAGTAAATTTAAATTCATATACCAGTAACTAGGTATGCATATTGATAAAAACAACAATATTTATACAAATTCTAGAATAACAGGCACAACCTATCAATTCACACTTTACAAAACAAACTAATCTTATAATGAAGAACTACAAAATTTCAGAAACCGTTTTAAAACTAAACTGGACATTTTAAAGTGTTAATACATCCAAATTCAGCCGACTGACAGTCTGACACCATAGACGTAAAAATATTCTTGCTGAACCATTTCCACGTATAGATGGGTACTGTTGAAACTGAAATCTAGTATCGAACATGACTAAAGCATAGCATAATATAAGTTCATCTCCCAGTTTGTCCTGCTAACTGTAACCAGCATCTCTTAGAGCATCAATAATACTGAAGTCCTGGTTTCATAACCGATAAATGAATCACCTAATCCAGATTTACAACTAAATAAACATAGCTAGCTATAAAGCAAAGTTTTACGAGTTTGAGGTTTGTAGCTAACCGGCTAATCTGTCCCATCATCACTTAAGGATACAGTTTAAACCCCTTCAGAATCTCCTTCGCTCTGTCTTCATCCGAAGACATCTTTTCCCTGGATCTTCAGCTTCAGCAGATGAAACAAGACGAATTAAAACGTGCCGCCGAGGAAAGACTAATAAAAACCGGACAAAATAACTTGTTAATTACATAAAATCCACCACGAAAGAGCTTTTAGTTACAGTGAGATCCAGTTTTAATCTCAACGGATACACTTGATCCGCTCACAACCTACTGTAAATAGATTTTTGTGGGAGACTGATAGCTGATTCCACCAATCATCTTGCGAGTTTTCGAAGGCCTGGATTACATGCGCCAATCGTAGCGGAGATGCAAGAACAAGGGCGGGGTTTGGTTGCGTAGGGACGCGTCACCGATGGCAACCCCCCAAACGTCCTTCGAACGCAGCAGAACGGAAGCGCGTGTGAGACAAAAAGTTATCTGTATTATTTGCTATGGAATAAATATCCGCTTCAGGGGATAACATATATATACAGTTCAGATGAATAACGATCCATTTATGAACAGGGCACTTTAATCGAGGCCAGTGTACTTACAGATCGTTCTCTTTATGTAAAATATTTAGATATATCTATAATAAACAATCCAAAATGTGCATAAACCAAAATGTGCATAAACCATAAACCTCATTAACCCATCAATGGGCTAACCATCTTTGATGTACTCCATTTTATACAGATTTTAAAATAACATAAAATATTATTTCCTGAAAGTTACGCTATATTTTACAACATTTTAAAACACATTAATAGCATGAACCTGTATTACAGCCCTAATGATGTTTAATAATGGAAAGGCTCGTCCTAATGTCAGCCGTGGGGTTTATAATGTAGTGTAGTGCAGAGGCAGAGGGTACTTTATGTAAATGATGTAAAAAGTTTTTCCATTAAAAAATAAACATAAATTATGTAGGCATGTATGTATGCACATAGAGCTATATAGTTTCTCTCTTGTAGTTTGTAAAAGCAAACATGTATTATGAAAGCTCTGTGCCTGCAAATTATATGTCTAAAAGAAGCCCTGTGGCTAAGCAAAAACCAGCACAGGGAATAATGATGACTTTATTTGTGCAATTTATGAACTAGTCTCAAAATGCTCTTCTTGTGACTGAAGAGCAGTCATGTAAAAACCACCGAGGTATGTATTACAAAACGTTCTCCACATGTCTCTGCTGTGCTCAGCACTTCACAATAATGAGTCTATGGGTGATTCTATAATTGCGGGTACATTTGGTGTCCTAGATCTGTTATCTTCAAACTCTGTTACCAATGTAAAGTAAGAATGCTGACAATAGTGTAACAGAAATGACAGTTTATTTTTTAAAACATGATTAAAAGACCTTTAAATAACTCAGTGTGAGATCAGTAATACATTCTCTTTTCAAAATTGTGGTAACAGAGTTGATGATCTACAAAATAACTCTTTGTGTAAGAAGTTTTTAGATTAAAATATTTTGTCAGAGAGAGCACAGATACTTTTCAGTGCTTCAGATCTTATCAGAGAGTAAAAGTGACATATTTTCCTGTAACTTTTCTGTAACAATTCTGAGAGATAAGTCTACCAATTTAAAGGCAAAATATGGTTCAGTAACAGAGTTGACAAGATTTATGGACACAGGTTTTTCTCAGAATTTTTTTTATATTTTTTTAAATAGTAAAGTATAATATATATATATATAATTGAAAAGAAAAGCAGAAAATATAATGACTTCTGACACCAAATGTACCCGTAATTATAGAATCACCCCTATATTAAGATAAATGTTTTTATTAGAACACAGTATTTTATTTTTTATTTTCATGCAGAGAGGATCTGTAATGGCAGAGTGTGACCAGGGGATGGTGTGATAATACAAGCATAGAAAATGACTACTTGCAGAGCCTTGAGCCTTCTAGCTTTTCAAGACGTTAATTAATTACACCTATTCATTCCACTCATTGCATATAATTGAAATGAATACATGATTTCAGCTTACACATTGCAATAGTTTTCACTAAAAAAACAAAAAAAGTAAGCAACAAAACATGAAAGTAAGTTCATGGACACTTGAAGACATATTAAAAAAACATACTGCCTATATTACAATGGTGATATATATGATCCTTCATCAAACACAGCTTTGCTATTTCAGAAATATCACATACAAGTGAAAGGATGAGAAACTGGGAGGAGAAAGCCTTTATATTAACAGTAAATCTTATGTCTCTGCAGTGGTCTGCAAAATCCCATGCAATCTATTACATAAATTGCCGTCTATGTGTCTCCCAGCAACTTGATATATACTTGTGCAAGAAATTGCATTTTTTCCCTTACAAATACTAAACTTGACATCTTGGCATTTTTCAGTCAAGCTGCTCAACCACAAATAGCATTGTACACTGCTTAGACTTCATAGACTTGCAAAATGGCATACATATTCCACAAAGACTATAAAGTGAAAAACAAGAAAATTTCTTTCCAATATGAGACATTATGCCAGAAAAAATGTTACTATTTTTCAAGCAACTGAGGTGTACATTGAGCTAAATTTACTGTTATTCAAATTCTGTCAAGTATGAAATGTTGTTCTGGTCAGTGCAGCCAACTCAGTGATGGAGAATGATGTCATATGAAAGACAGGAGCATAGATCCTCTACGCCACAAACTCATCACTTCAAATTACTCTTCCAGAGAGGAGACAAACTTAGACTTGAGCTGTTCAATTAATAATTACACCTTTCACCTCATCTTTAATGCATGATTAGGTCTCATATCAAAGGTGGTATGATGAGAATGCACACAAAAATTAAGACAGTCCTACTGATGTCTATACCCCAAAGTACCTATCTATTTTCTTAAGCCTTCTTTCAACATCTATACACTTTATATACAATAAGCAGGGCATGTTTACATGGACTAACTGGTCTATTTTAAGCAATACTCTTTTAGGAATTACATTCAGTAAATTTCATGATCTGCTGTTTTAAAAAAAAAAACGTTTCATTTTCAAGTTTTATGTTATTCTAGTTTTTTGAACTGAGAGTTGCTTTTGTGGTTGTTATCGTGACAGTGCAGAGCAGTGAGGCCATTACATAAAAGACAGTGCTGAATCCAGCCTCACACATGTAATGCTGTTTTATGATGTCAGAGCTGCAGCTGTTCAAATCATTTCTTAGAAAAACCACATAAAAGTAGACAAAAAAAAACAAAACAAACAAAAAAGCATTACCAGTTCCCAGGAAACTGCCATATTTTGCACCCTGTTGTTTAGTGTGCTAATCTCTTTAAAATCATATCACATCAAAAAATGTAATTGCTTTTGGGATATTTTAAAACATGCAAGATTAAAGAGAATATCACTCTTTCTGCAACTATCTAGCAAGCACCCTGGACATCCTAGCAACAACCTAGCTACCATTCAGAACACCATAGCAGCCACCCAGAGCAATCTTATCAACTGCCAAGCAACTGCCCAGAACATATTAGAAATACCTTAGAAAGTACAAAGCAATACTCTAGCAACACATTATTAACTGCAACACAACAGCAGTCTAGCAATAATATATAACAGTAGCATTGACAGTCACACAGAACACCCAAGCAATCCCTTAGCCATCACCCAGAATGCCGGCTAAATGGCTATACCCTCTTAACCACACAGAGCACCATAACAGCCAGCAAAACCCAGAACATGGCTATGACCTCACAACCTCTAACACCCAAAAAATGACTTAGCAACCACCGAGAACACCCCGCCAAATGGCTACGCCCACACAACCACATAGAACACCCTACCAACCTAGCAGCCACCCACAAAACCCATACAAATGGCTATTACCTCACAATCACACAAAAAACCCAAACATGACTTGGCAACATAGAACACCCTAATAAACATCTTAGCAACCACCCACATCATGGCTATGACCTCACAACCTCAACCATCCAAAAAATTACTCACCAACCACCAAGAACACCCTGCCAAATGGCTACGCCCACAAAACCACACAGAACCCCTGACAACCACAAACTGCTTTGACCTCACAATCACACAAACACCCAAACACGACTTAGCAACCACCCAGAAAATCCTGCCAAAATATTACGCCCATACATCCACACAGAAAACTCCTCCGTTATTCCATATTCCACTATGTTCTTCCCTCAACTAGATGAGTTGATACATATCTCTCCAAACAGGAATGAATTTTGAAGCCACCAAACACGTCCACGTTTTCCCTATTTAAAGACGGTTACATGACTAGTTGCACAAGTAAGTATGGTGACACAAAATAAAAAGTGGCGATTTTTAAGCGGATAATGTATGCTAGAGCAATAAAGTGCATTCACTGAGATGGCACAGATATGTTTTCCTTTAACAACCACTTACCAACCACCCTAAACACCTCACCAAATGGCTATGACCACTAGTAAAGTGTAGCAAGACTGGATGGACGATTTCCAGCCCAAAAACTCCGCCCAATGACTGCCCAAAATTTTAACTATCAAAATAATGTAATCGAATGTAAATCAAGATTCATAAGAGACATTTTTAACTAAATAATAAATAAAACAAAATAATGATGACAAAATCATAACATAATAATAGAAACATAAAGCAAGGAAAAATTAAAGAGAATTAGCCTACCAAATATGAAAAATATGCAAACAGCAGACACAGTCAAAAAGGCCAATATAGTGATCATGCACACAGTCAAAACTATAATTCATTGATGCATACTGCATGATAATCCGACATAATAAAATAATAACAATTTAGTGCACTTACTGTTCATTCTATAACACCCGTCGCTCCTAAATCAAGTCTGTATGCGGCTGCGATGTCAACATCCACACCAGTAGTCTTTGCAGTGAGGGTGTGTTTAGAAGCATTGTGATAACTGATTGGATGCAGTATGCACACTTCGGTTGTATGTTAACTAATTAGTCTATATAAATCATATGTTTGAAAACCCCAAACCTGCCCAAATTTTATCCACCCGCCAAAGCAAAAATTTACGTTGCCCGCACAAACAAATTGAAAACCACCTAATTGGGCTGGGTATCAAGTTCGATACTTTTTAGATACCGACCGCATTGCCTCGATACAGCCGAGAATCGAATCGTCTCATCGTTCGGTACCCAATTTCAATACCTAAGGGCCCAGGCATGGGTCAGTACATAGTAAATACAATCTAAACAGACACGAAAATAAAAGTTCGGATTGGACATGGCAGCACAAATATAGTACTATCGTTCAGTAGAATGTACATAACAGGCTACTACAAAAATTATTAATTATTGTCTTCAGTGTTTTAAACTGTAATATAAAATCAGTAAGAAATTTTCAATAATTTTCAATAAGAAAATTAAACCTTCATTAATTAAAAGACAAATGTTTTATGCCTAAAAAAATCTAAATAGGCTACAATCAAATTTTCAGATGGGAAAAAATTATAAGGCTATTGTAAGAATAAATAATAATGCACTAGTGTAAAGGTAGCATAACAGATGTGTAAACTGAAAACTATTTGAATTTTATTAAAACTGCACTGATTCATTGAGTTGGATATATATATATTTTTTTGTGCAGTGACTCAGGAGATGAAGTTTTGAGTCTGTATAAAAGTCAACAAGCTGAAAAAAATGTTTGTTGAGATGATGTCATTTTGTTAAAACTGATTTCATAAAATTGCTATCGAAAAAGGTATCGTTCAGGAACCCGTATCGAACTCAAGGTATCGGTATCTAAATTAACAATACCCAGCGCTATACAAGAGTAAGGAAATCTGCTGATAGGTCATCAATAACAAGTGTGACTACATCGCTTGCTCAGAATGGATCTTCTGCAGTGAATGGGTGAGAATAGAATTATAAAAGCATCAGAACTATTCACAAGTAATTTACCTTCAAACTGTTTCTTCTGTTGCTAAATTATAAGTCCAGAAGGTTTTTCCAGTAAAAAAGACGGTAACATTTTACAATAAGGTTCATTAACATTAGTTAAGATGAAGAATGAACAATATTTCTACAGCATTAACTCATCTTAATATTAATTTAAGCATTTACTAATGCATCATTAAAATCACCAGTTGTGTTTGTTAAAGGAAAACTCGATTATTTCACAATGTTCTTCCCTCAACTTAGACGAGGTGATGCATATCTGTCCTGTGTCAGTGCGTGTACTTAATCGCCCTAGTGCACGGTTCCACTACTGTATGTTAGCTTAGCGCCATTCATTCCTTCGGTACCAAACAGGCATTGATTTAAAAGCCACCAAATACTTCCATGCTTCCCTATTTGAAAACTGTTACATGACTAGTTACACGAGTGAGTATGGTGCTACAAACTATGGCGATTTTTGAAGTGGATGAAAGATAAAAACTATTAAAAAAAAACTTCCCCTCTAAGACATCAATTCCATCTACTAGATTTGAAATTTATTGGTGTTAGGTGGATAGCCCCTTGAGATGAAACATCTCGTTTTCGAGGGGGTCCTCAAAACATAGATGGCTAAATCCAGTCACACATAAGGAATATTTTGCTTGCAAATAGGTGAAAAGCAATGTTTTGAAGGAATACAAAGAAGAAAACGTCAATTTTATAGCTAATCATGTTAAAGACCTGATGTCAATTAACTTAAATAATTACTAGATGTTCTCCCAGCTGAATCTGTTCTAAATTTCCTAACCAAATGACCAGTTATTATCTCACACTGACACACCTTGAGCCTGTGGCTATAGCAGTCTTTGCATGTGCAATCTGGGCGCAGCAGCAGGTCAAACTTGCTACTGTGAATATTCGCATAGTTGCAAGCACATACTGATTGTCGTGACTACAATATGAAATTGGACACCACTTTCTTTTGTTTATGAGCTGAGTTGTAAATAAGTGCATTCTTTCAAGAATCTCTTTGGGTATGAGAAAGTTTGGGGGTTTGGCAAACCCAGGTCAACTGTAAAGTACACACTTTATGGTTTCTTCGTGTTTATCTGTTTGCTTGAAGACAAAGACTGAGAATAATAGTAACGTGTAGTAATTTTTGTAAAACCTAAAATAAAACCAAGCTGTATTTGTTAATGCTGAGCCACATGTGATATCAGAGGTATTGTTAATGCATTTCATTTGATTAATTTTACTGATTTCCCCTCGGGAGAAATTGTAAATCTTCTGGTGTCTTCCGAATGGGTTCAACCCTCAAGCTTGGTTACAAGTCATTGTCAGATGTCATCTTGTGCATTATTTAAAATGTCACAGGGACTTCTGAGTTTCTCAAATCTCCCCCCGGAGGTCCGATGCACTGCAGAGTTTAGCTCCAAACCTGATAAAACTTAAGACGCTGATCAGCATGCTCATGTGGGTTCGATTAGGTTTAGAGCTAAACTCTGCAGAGCGTTGGACCTCCAGGGTAAGATTTAAGAAACCCTGGTATAGGCCCTGTCTGTGAAACCGGGCCTCTAAGTTTTAATTCATTGCCAAACTTCACTTTTACATACTCTAGTGAGAACTTAATTATCTTTCAGTTTATCCATTAGTAAAATTATTAAAATATATAAAAAATTATTTTTAACCCATCCAAGTGCACACACACAACAGTGAGAAGTGTTCTAGGGTCTCACCTCAGTCGTGGTATTGAAGGTGGAGAGAGCGCTGGTTATTCATTCCCACCACCTACAATCCCTGCCGGACCTGGGACTTGAACCCCCAACCTTTGGGTTACAAGTCAACTCCCTATTTATTAGGCCACGACTGCCCCCACAAATTTTTTTTTAAAATGTATTAAAATTAAGCAATACAGGAGACCATATGGCCGGCAGGAGACTGTAGATGCACACATATGCACCTCATTTTATATATGGAACATATATATTATCATATATGTATATGTATATACTACATAGGGGTAGATTCTTTGCTTGTTAGCATCAGTGACAGAAATCTAAAGGTCATTGTAGACATCTGGTACTGTATTTTCTAAATGTGGTATTTTAAAGTAAATACTATGATGAAAATGGCATATTTACAAGTTCGGCCTTGTTTTCAATGATTCAGATATTTTACCTTCCCATTTGAAGACATGACAATGGAGCAAGAAAACCAGCTTATACTGAATCCAAATGATAGTTGTCATCTGCTTGCGCATAACGGATGGGTCATGGGAGATGACCCGCTCAGAAACTTTGCAGAGCCAGGTGAGTCAAAATATATGTATCTATCTTGGTTTCTGCCGAATGGTAGTGAAAATACCAGCATTATAGTCCACACTGGTTATGCTGGTCTAGAAAGCGACTAAGATTGTCTAGCTGGTTAAGGAGCATAGTAATTCATTTATCTGTCTGGTAGGATCAAACGTTTATCTTAGAAGAGAGCTGGTTTGCTGGGGTGACAGCGTGAAACTTCGCTATGGTGACAAACCAGAGGACTGTCCGTACTTATGGGCTCACATGAAGAAGTACACTGAGATCACAGCCAAACATTTCTCTGGTGTGCGTCTGGATAACTGCCACTCCACACCCCTTCATGTGGCTGAGGTACATGCTCAGATTTCCACTTTATTTTTAATCTGCATGCATATCACATGATATATTTATACAAATGACATCATGTGCTACGGACAGGAAGTCCGAACGTGTCATTGTAACTTCATAAAGTGATCATTCTGGTTTTAAAAGTATGTGGTTTAATTCCTTCTGAGGTTTGTACTGCAGGTGTATGACGTACTGTTGGATGTGATCTTGTATGTTGTGTCTATAGGCCATGTTAGCTGCAGCCAGAGTGGTCAGGCCCAATCTTTATGTGATAGCCGAACTCTTTACAGGAAGTGAACAGCTTGACAATTTGTTTGTTAACCGGCTGGGAATTACCAGTCTTGTCAGAGGTACTGCAGACTGCACATGTTTACCCTTGATGCTCAATTTGCTCTTTTCTTCCTCTCTTTTGTTTACTCAAAACATTCATATCTTTTTTTTGGCAACATTAACTCTTCTGCTCCATCATTTATGTTGACCCAATGCACATGATAATATGTAATTACTAACATATTTCATTACTAATAAACCTCCTTTATATCCTAATACAATAATAATGGATTACGTAAACTGAGCATGTTCTTATTTCTTGTCATACACTGCACACCCTCATCTGTCTGTCTTGCTTAAATTGCTTATATACTATCTACGTGTCACCCTATCTATCGTTCTGTGTATCTAACTTTGCTGGGTGGGCTGCAGTATATGTTGGCTATTGCTCGCCAGCACAGGCCTGATCTGTATGTGGTGGCTGAGCTCTTCACTGGCAGCGAGGAGCTGGACAATATCTTTATGACTAGGCTTGGCATTACCTCCCTTATCCGAGGTAAGACGCACAGAGTTTGTGAAATGCAGTTGCAGTGACACACAGAATTAAGGAACATGATGTGTGAAATGCAAATACAGCAGATGTGTGGCATGGGTGGATTTTTGTTTTACTGGCATTTTGATTTTTTTTTAAACTTTATATATTTTTGTTATATGAAAGCCACATTATATGAATTATTAAATATGCTTGAAACATTTCTGTATGGTTTGTTAGGAGATACAACTATTTGTAGGTAGGAAATGTACAAAATATCTTTTATTTCATACCTGAATGGTTTTTGGCATAAAAGAATAATTGATTATTTTGACCCATACAATGTAACAATATAACCATGCTACTTATGATTGGTTTTGTGGCCTAGGGTCACATATGTTTAATATAAAGTTTTTAAAGCTATGATAAACCATTTCAAAATTTACAGTGTGACAATATTTCATATCGTTATTTAATTGATACAAAGTTGTGATGACATTTACATAATTTACATAACCATTGTTAAAGGAAAAAAAGTGTGCTTTTTATTGTGCATCATTTCCAATAAATCTATAATTTTAGTCAAATTATTCTAAAAGTGTGAAAAATGATAAACAGTCAAGCTGTGGTACTGTACAGTACATATATAATTTGTACACAAATTAAATTTAGCCTACAACTGAGAATATGAAATGCCCATAGTTTAAAAAATACATGTATATAATGCAACATCAACCCTGTAATAAAGTTTAGCTTTTTTATGGGAAGATCTATTGTGTCTTCATCAGAGGCTATGAGTGCTGGGGACAGTCATGAGGAAGGTCGACTGGTATATCGTTTCGGAGGGGAGCCTGTAGGGTCATTTGTACAACCAAACCTCAGACCTTTAGTGCCTTCAATCGCTCACGCCATGTTTTTGGATGTTACTCATGACAACGAATGCCCTATTCAGGTCAGTAACAGTGATTGGTGGTGAAGAGCCAACGCGTGCTACAGTACTTTAGTCTAAGCATGTGTTTTTATTTTGTGTTTAGTATGTTAATGTAATCACTGCTGGTGTTACTGTGTGTATTATACTATTTCATACTTTTTCTTGTAGGTTCGTTCAGTGTTTGATGCTTTACCCAGCACTGCTATCGTCTCTATGGCCTGCTGTGCCTCGGGCAGCACTAGAGGATATGACGAACTCGTACCTCACCAGGTAAAAATGTCTGCATTTAATGACTAAATGGACAGTGACATTCTAACGTTTGTTACATAAATATCATATTGTAATTTTTGTTGCATAAATATCAAATTTTATATAACAAGACAGATTTAAAAATATTTACGTCACTAACAATTATGCAACAGGAATCCTTTGTTCTGTCAGCACCTTGAATAAAAAACTCCCTCTACAAATCATTTCTTTTCTTCTCACTCAGCCAGAGTCCTTTGAATCTGGGTCAGTATTCATACATAAACAAAAGCCTCTCTGTTATATTTTTTTCCCTTCTTTTTGCGACAAAATGTTTCCCAGGAGGTTCTAATATACCTGGATAAAGCTATTCCCATTCATTTCAATGGGAGTAACTCATAAATGCTACAATACTTGCTTTAAAGATTTTTATTTTTAGTTACTGATCTTGGCAATAAATGCTTAGTGATTGATCACTCTTGAAGCAAACAGGCAAACATGTTGCAAATGAGGATTCAGAAATGTTTTCTTTGCCCATATAATGGTGTTGGTACATTATCTGACTACTAAAGCTAACTTGTTTTTTTTTACTCAGATTTCAGTAGTTAAAGAAGAACGTCTGTACCCTAAATGGAATCCTGATGCATTGTCCTCTTCTGTTGGGGAGGTGAACCTCCAAACTGGTATAATGTCAGGAAAACTTGCCCTTAACAAACTCCACCAAGAGCTGGCAGAGAAAGGCTTCACTCAGGTCAGGATCATGTTTACTCATAAAAAGAAATTTATTATGAGTCACAACTGCCAACAGCAGACTTTGATACTTGTAATCAAGTTCTTTATTAACTACGATTAAATTCAGATTAAAGAAATGCTTTAGTTTCAAACTTAAAAGAACCGTATGTAAGAAATGTATTGTAATAATCATAAAACTTCTCTGTTATGTTCAACAGGCATTAAGAAAACATGTTAATTTCAAGTACTCATAATGCTGACAGTAGTAGTTTAGGCTGCATATTCTGGTTTAAAAAGCGCAGTTGCAGCCCTCTGTCCTGTACCATGATGGTGGCTAAAGAAAGTCAGGGTTTTAGAATTAGTTTTGAGTTGACAAAACCAAACCACTCCAATCTGGGTTTGTTGGTACCATGAAGCTGGTCTTCATCTTTTTCTGTCAATTCAGGTTTGATCCTGAGTTAATGTAGCATGCGCACATGAAAGTGTGACATCAGCAATGAGCAGCCAATCACACGCCTTGAAACTGTGATTCACTGAGATTGAGAGAATCAGTGCAATTCATACCAAAGATTAAAGATTGAACAATATGAAGAATTTAAACATTCACACATCAAGATGAAACGATCTATCAATGAATGTGGAAAACTTAAAAAAAGAAAAAAGAAAAGAAAAACATGCAAGCTGTAAAGTGACTTTAAAAAGATGATAATATTTTTAAGTATAACACTAAAATAACATACACTATAGGTAAAACACTCATATGTAGTCATGTTTACTTTTTTTATACTGCATATCAGCTATGTTTATATTAATTTAAATTAAATAAACTAAAATGGCTTGTGGAATATTTTAAGGAGATAATAATTATATAAAAAATAAACTAATTCTAAAAATAATAATCTAAAAAAAATTGGATGATCTTATCTTCAAACAATGTTTTTTTTGTAACGTCCTTTAATATGGGGTAAAAGAAGCTGGGGGAGTGGCTTTATTGCATCAGACATGTGTCACCTGTGATTGGTCAAATTCCGTTTTGAGATCTCTAACCCAGAACATAACCTGCCCTGAAGCAGGTTAGCAGTGTAGCGTAAGTTACGATGGCGATGAACACTGCTAAAAGCCAAACCAATTTCATGGTACCTAAAACCTAGAAATGGTGCAAACTAAACTGAAACTTAGCAGGCTAACTAGCAAAATCAGCGTCATGGTACCCCTCAACTGATGTCTATGTTGTCATGTTTTGTTTTGGTCTGAAGCGCCACCCTCCATCTCCCAATCACAAAGTCAGTAGTGTTTCATCATCCAGGTTGCCTGCTCTGCATTAAGTGACGCGGCTACAGCAGCTATTAAAAAAAAATCTAACATTTTGAGTACGAAACCTAAAAGACCTCACTATGAATCCGAAATACGGCGTGGCAAAGTGCGAAATAAGACAAGGGTTTGCATTGGAGAAGCGTTTAAACGATGGAGATGAATAAAAGCAGCTTATCTGGCAACCTCTAGTCGAGGGGGAGGGGAGACACCGTAACAGTAACAGTATTTTGAAAGTGATTGCAGTACCAGTTTTGGCCATTTTTTACATACGGTTCCTTTAAAATCTGAAACTTGCATGCATACAGGTATCGATGTTGTTTATACAGCGATAAACTTTGTATGTAAAGCCTTTTTAAATAAGAAATGTGAAACAGGTTTATTGAAAGTACTTACTGTACCCCAGAAAGTATTTGAACTTTTTAAAGTATTTATGCTTTTTTATTTCTTAATTATATCTCTACAGATTTTACTTGTTTATTTTTGAGACGATACACATTTGTGTAGCCTATAAACCTTATGTTTAATCATGTCTAACCAAAAATGTATAAATAAATAAATAAAACAATGTATATGAATTATGCAATTATAAACTATAAAACAAATTACATTTTAAATTGCATTTACACTTACATGGATAATAAAGTATTGAGATATTTCTGGGTTCGTTTTAGACAGCATGTCTAGTGTTTAACATAAAAAAAATAAGGATGCTGCTTAAAAAGTGTATCGTATTTCTTTAAAATACACACCACTGAGTTTTAAAATCTAATCCAGAGACATTCACACATCTTTCACTATCCAAATACATTTTCAAACCTCTGTAAATGATTTCCGTCCATATTTAAATAGGTGATATTTGAGCTGTAAAGTGTGGGACCCATTGTAAGGTTTAAACTTGTAACCTACACCTCTCATTGACTACATCCCTCGTGCACATGACTCTCTCTGTCTTTATTTATGTTCATCATGCATGTCACAGGTTTACGTGGATCAGCTGGATGAAGACACCGTGGCTGTGACGAGGCATTGTCCCAGCACACATCAGTCTGTTGTGACGGTGTCTCGTACAGCCTTTAAAAACCCAGAAACACATCAGTACAGAGAGCATTTGGCCCCCATGTACATCCCAGGTATAAATGAAAACACTTTGCTTTACCTGAATACCTGTCTCTTTGCTTTCTTCATTCATGTGTTTGCACATGATGGAATTTTCACTGAATTTCTTATGAATCAGTTGCCAGCTAGAAATGTGTTTCTTATCTGCCATCTCATTGAACAGGTAAAATCGAGGAGGTGATTTTAGAGGCACGTACAGTGGAGAGAAACGCTGAGTCATATGTGAAAGACGAGAGGTTTATCAATGGCATGACGCACTACACGCTCAAGCTCCGCGAACACATCCAGGTAACATAACACTACAGTCAGTGGCAGCTGCGCTGTGAAATAAAGGGGAGGACTGACAGGATGAAATATGTGTCTATGGTTGACAGAGACAGAGAACAGGCAGAAAACCTGTTTTGTGGGTATTCTGGGTATTTTGGCATGCTCTTTGTTTTGTTATGCTATTTTGGTGTGTAGTAACTTGACTACGGAACTTAATTGCAGAGCTTGTCCCTTCTGATGTAGGCCTGAATAGAACACATGTTTTTGTTTGCAGTTAAAGGACAGTGAAATCATAAAACAGGGAGATGCCGCCACAAAGGGCCTCAGTGAGTTTGTTGAGGAGATTTTGTTTGAAAAGCTCACTCCTGGTAGTGTAATTTCATTCAGGTAAACAAACACACACCAAATGAAATTAATCCTATTTAATGCTGTCTTATATAATGGATTTCACATTGTTTTATTTCATCTTATATACAGTAGTCAACATTTGAAGTGGATCAAAACATTAAAAAACATATATATATATATATATATAAATAAATATACAGTAGTCAACATTTTAAGTGTATCATATGCATATATATATATATATACATGCGCGCACACACAGACACACATACATTTTTTATAAACTAAATAATGTATTTATTTTTTAATGTATTCCATTTTTTTTATTATACATTTTTAATTAAATTATCAACCCCAAATGACCTTAATGTAAATATTTTGCCACCTTTCATGCCGTGAAAATGAAATTATCTGCAGTAGCTGGCAACCACGAACAAACAGCAAAAACATAATAAAAATAAAAATTATGGTGACCATGGGTTGTGTAAAGGAAAAATGCTCTTCATCTTTCACAACACTTCATCTTTCAAGCTTACATGTAAATGTTCCAAGTACAAAATGACATAATTTGTTTGATATGAACTCTTTTAAATGAACGTTAATTCATTCGTTTCAACATGTAACTGATCTCACAGGGTGAGTCTCGATCCTAACTCTCAGAAAATGGTTGGCTACTTGCGAACTCAGCTCTCACAGTTTAACCGACTGTATAAATCTGGCAGTCTGACCGACAGCAATGTACCTGGCATCCTGAAGATAGCTTTAGACTTGTGAGTCATTTTTACCTTAATCATTTTCAAATACAGCTCCCAGTTATTCATTTGTTTAGAAAGTGAAATAGCTGTTTGACAGTTAATACATCATGATAGGAGTCAGTTTAATTCAGTTCTCTCACTAAGAACTGTTGTTTTAAACTATGTGGCAGTTTAATGTCCAAACTGACCCTTGCTGAGTTGAACGTGTTGTTATTCCGCTGTGACGCGGAGGAACAGGAAGATGGTGGCGGCTGCTACAATATACCATCCTGGATGCCACTGAAGTATGGAGGCCTACAAGGTGCCAAAATACACATGTGACAGGATTGGTTTCGGATCATCGTAGTTTTGTGACTGTATAAACCTCATGCTTTTATTACTCCCAGGATTAGTCTCAGTGTTGTCTGAGATTCGGCCCAAAAATGACCTTGGACATCCGTTCTGTGACAATCTGAGAAAAGGTGATTGGATGACTGAATATGTGAGTTCCCGTCTGATGAATAAAGGTGGAGCTCTACGGGAGGTAAGAAAGAAAGTTTTTTTTAGTAATGTTGCATCAATTTATTCTAATTAACTTAAAAAATATATGCACTTTATTGTGGCATACTTCCTGTCAAAATTAATTTTTCTTACTTCTCATAGGTTGGAAAGTGGTTCAGTGCTGTATTTACATACCTCAAGCATATCCCACGCTACTTAGTGCCGTGTTACTTTGATGCCATTATTGTCGGGGCGTATGCCACGGCTGTAGATGCTGTTTTCAATCAAATGTCCAGGTTAGTTTAATATTAAGAATGTGAGAGTGTATTTAATATGTGTACTGTGTGGACTGTATTTTGTAAATGTGTGTAATGGGTTACAGCTTTGTTCAGAATGGGTCGACCCTGGTAAAGCAGCTGGCCCTGGGCTCAGTTCAGATGTGTGGGGTGGGTCGTGCCCCTGCCCTGCCGCCTCTCTCTCCTGAACTGGAGGATGTCCCGGTCCGACTCAACAGTGTGACCAAACAAGAGGAACAGTGTTGCGTTTCTCTTGCTGCAGGTTTGTGGTCATACACAGTTCCATCTAATGCAAATAATTTGATAGACATTTAAATTTACGTAATGCTTTAATTTATAGAATAAGAACCACTTGGTTGATAGTCAGGTGGATATTGTCTAAAAGTGTTACCTATAAAATTATACATATATTACCATATTAACATGCTTTAAAGGATTGGTTCAAAATTCTGTTATTTATTATTCACCCTCACATCGATCCAAACCCATCTTCAGAACACAAATTAATATACTTTTGATGAAATGCGAGAGCTTTCTGACCCTGCATAGACTACAATGCAACTACTATGTTCAAGGCCCGGAAAGGTGGAAAGGACATTGTTAAAATAGTTCATCTGTGGTTCAAGAGTAATTTTCATGGTCAAAGAATAACTTTATTCAATTATTTAAACAATGTCTTTAATACTGTACCTTACTACCTATCCCTAGTTGCATTGCTGTTTATGGAGGGTCAGAAAGGTCTCAGGTTTCATCAGAAATATCTTAATTTGTGTTGTGAATATGGGTTTGGATTGACATGAGGGTGACCTTAATTCTTTTGGTGACCTAAATTGCATTGTAATAGAGTACATAGTACAAAATACGTAGGATTTTAATCACAGACTTTCTCATGTGAGACAAAAATGTTGTCACCTATGCAGGTCTGCCGCATTTCTCCACTGGTGTTTTCCGCTGTTGGGGCAGAGACACTTTCATAGCGCTCCGTGGCCTCATGCTTTTGACAGGGAGGTACCTGGAGGCCAGGTGAGAATCTAATTTTAGAATGTATACCAATGACTCGGTGTCATCATCCTCTAATCTAATGTTGTTTCTGACAGAAATATCATCTTGGCGTTTGCTGGCACTATGCGCCATGGTCTGATCCCTAATCTGCTGGGTCAGGGTGTCGCAGCCCGTTATAACTGCCGTGATGCAGTATGGTGGTGGCTTCAGTGTATCCAAGACTACTGTAGTATTGTGCAGGGCGGCACAGATATTCTTATGTGTCCTGTGTCACGTATGTATCCCACTGATGATTCTGAAGCACAGCCCCTGAGGACAGCGGTAAGAAGAACAGAAACAATCTCTGACTGCTTACGATACTTGATACAGTACAATGCCATGCCCTACTTATATGATTCAGTAAGGGGAGGTACAACGTAATTTACCATATTAGCATATTAGCCACTGGAATAAATAAACATTTGCATTTTATGACTTTGTTTCACCTTTGTGTATTACATTAGCAATGGTTAGTTTTGTTAATTTACTAAATGTAGTATTACCGTTTACCGTTCATAATAGGTGCAGATTTTAAGACATTGTTTTCTGATTGTTTAGGAGCTTTTTAGTGCATGCAATTACAATTAATTGACCAACTTTGCACTGCTTATCTGGAGCTTTATGTCATTTTGAAACTTAAGAGCCTTAGTCCTTATATTAAAAAGTGCTTTATTAAACTGTACAGCCAAAATATTTTAGAATATCAATGATTTCTATTATATTAATGTCTCTAATGTTTTGTATAATTAAACAATCTTTTTAAAAATTGTTTAAATTGGCATTTTATTAGGAGTTTATATCACTTTTAATATGCAAATCCCTGCATACTGTATTTAATAAGATTATTAAAGGATATTGCACAAACATAGTTTCATTTTGACAAAAGGCTGATCATACTTTTGCTCATGATTTGTTTTAGGTTAATGACCACCCGTTATATGTGGTCATTCAAGAGGCTGTAGAGCGTCATATGCAGGGAATAGAGTTCAGAGAGAGAAATGCAGGTCCACAGATCGACCACAACATGCGAGATGAAGGTGAGTCGTTTTCAGTTTTTTCATGTCTGCCTCAAACCATACCTTACTTTTCCTATTGTCCTGTCCCATAGGCTTTAATGTGCAGGCCAAAGTAAATCCCGAGACAGGATTTGTTTACGGTGGAAATCGCTTCAACTGTGGGACGTGGATGGATAAAATGGGAGAGAGCGACAAAGCTCATAATAGAGGTGTTCCAGCCACACCCAGGTACTTAAACTATCCGCTAACATACCTGTCTTGCTAAACCCGTATAATAATGCTCCACAGTATTTAGGACAAAAGAAGGCTTTCAGTGAGAAACACCTTTATTGAGTAGCTTTGAGCCTGGATAAACCAGTCCTCAGTACATCTAGCGGATGATGGTGTTGTTTATGTGCAGGGACGGCTCTGCGGTGGAGATTGTGGGTCTCTGTAAGTCAGCGGTGCGCTGGCTGATGACGTTGAATGAGAATGGAAATTTCCCATACTCCTCTGTCATGATACACAGAGATGGTACATCCTCTTTAACACATTCTCAACCAACTGTCAATGGTTGCTTATTTTTGTTTGTTACAAAATAAGGTGCCAGTAATTAAATTTGTATTTTATTAAAAAAGTGATTGCTACACATTTTTATTCATATTTTCTATAAATATTTGCTTTTATTTTACTTTAGCTTAGTTTTACAAAATAAGGTGTCACTATGTATTATTATTTATTTTTTTTACAAGATAAGGTGGCAATAATAAACTATTTTGTTTTAATTAATGTTAGGTGCAAGTAATCAAATATTTAATTGATTTAAAAAAAAAATTTTTTTATTTGTTTTGTTTTATTTTTATCTTATTTTGATTTCTTTTGCTTTGTCTTTTTTTCCTTTTTTATCTTGTTTTTTTTCTTTTTTTTAAATTTATCTTTATTTTAAATAAGATACCACTTGTATTTTACTTTATTTTCATTCCATTCAAAAGGTTCAATTTGTGCCTTTGACATATAATTGTTGCTACAGTGACTCACTTTTAAGTCTAAACTTTTTTTCTTGACATGTTTATTAATATTAACATAATAAATATACAATGTGCTTTCCAAAAAAAAAAAAATACAACTACGGTGTCATTTTTCCAGGAACAGAACAGCCTGTGTCCTATAAAGAGTGGAATCAAAGGATCCAGGAGAATTTCGAAAGGTTTTTCTACGTGTCAGAAGACCCTTCAGACCCAAATGAGCAACATCCTGAGCTGGTCCACAAGAAATGCATTTACAAAGACAGTTACGGGGCCTCTAGCCCCTGGTGTGACTACCAACTCAGACCTAACTTCACCATCACCATGGTAGTGGTGAGTACAAGTACTTATAAGAGATTCTTTTCAAGAGTTTTCGAGGATGTTCAGTTACACAGTCCTTTGTTTCAATAGGCGCCAGAGTTGTTTACAGTGCAAAGAGCATGGAAGGCTTTAGAGATAGTAGAGAAGAAGCTGCTCGGCCCTCTGGGAATGAAAACGTTGGATCCAGAGTGAGTAGAAAACAACACCTGCTGTCTGCCTGTGGGTTAAGCAGCTACTTGTGTGGAAAAAATGCGCTCTTCTGGCTGGCTGACTGGACATGGTTTAATAAGTGGTTTCGTTTAGAACAAGAAGTATTTGTGCTTCGGTGAAGTCATTGCATGTAGAAATCTCTGATGTTGGTGTCTGTATTTGTGTAACAGTGATCTGGTGTACTGCGGTGTTTATGACAACGCCCTGGATAATGACAACTACAACTGTGCGAAAGGATTCAACTACCACCAAGGACCTGTATGTTTTCACACATTAAAGAATAGTTTATCCAAAAATACAATTTTGTCATTGTTTCCTCACCCTCAAGTTGTCCCAAACCTGTATAAGTTGAATGCAAGAAGATATTTTGTTTTCTGGTCTCCATTGACTTCCATAGTACTTTTTTTCAATACTACTGAAGTCAGTGGGGACCAGCAGCTGTATGTTGCTTGCTTTCTTCTATGTTCAACAGAGGAAACCTATACTGGTCTTGAACAAGGATCACAAATAATTTTTTTGGGTGATCCTTTTCTTTTTTCCTTACAGGCGTGGCTGTGGCCAGTTGGATACTTCTTACGAGCCAAACTTTATTTTGCTAAGAAAATGAGCCAGGAGACATACACCGAAACCGTGTACATGGTCAAAAATGTTCTATCTAGACTTTATACCCATTTAGAAAGGTAATACAGAGCTTATACCAATGCAATAATACGGTTTCGTTTCTTTCAAAACGTTGGAATGATTTGAAACTACAAGACATTGAGTACAGTATACAGTATTTAGTATCTATATGTTCTCTTTGATCTAGATCACCTTGGAAGGGTTTACCTGAGCTGACCAATGAAAACGGACAGCACTGCTCATTCAGTTGTGAAACACAGGCTTGGTCCATCGCCACTGTTCTGGAGGCCCTATATGATTTATAATTACATCAAGGACAAACTATACTTCTTCCCACCTTCTGAGAAACTCAGAGGACATTGTTTTACATTCACAACCCTTTGCAGACACAAATATGTGCTGCTACTCTCTGAGAGGTTTTAGTGTTTGGAAGTAATGAAAACATTTTATCTTTTGATTGTGTGCCAGCTCACTTTTAGAGAGGCATTTCTGTCGTGTTTACACTCTTGTTGCTTACTACCAGCATATTTAGATTCAGGTTGTTGGTTAAAACACAGATTTATTCCCTTTTGTGATATTAAAATACATATGATGCTCTCTCAAGACAATAGAAAAACGGATTCCTTACATCTAAAACAACTAGTCTTTTATTTCATTCTCTAAATTAATGTTACAAAATCTCAAAGCTATTACAAACAGATCTTAATTTAGATCCACAATATGGGCAGTGCTTCTTTTTTTGCCAAGTCATGGTTGCTTCATTGTCTGCACATGGGTAACAAATGCTCATTGTCATGCCTTCATGAACAACAAACTGCTGCAGGTAAAATGACGTACATAGTTTAGTATCACTCTTGCCTAGCTGAAATGCCTTGCATTTTTAAGGGTTATTTTTGACATCTTAAAAACAACCCGTGTAATATAAAAAATACATTGTTAAAGGCAATTAACCCATTATGTTTTTTTTTAAGCTATTCTGCATGGTTGGAATTTAACACACAGATGAGATTTAAATTAGCCTAGATAAATTTTGTCTAGCATTCAGTTACGGAAAAGCCAAAAGCTGAGCACTTCTTTAAAGAATAGTATTACATAATAACAATGTAATGCCTAAAATGTCTAAAAATGCTTTAGAAAAATGAATAAAATTAAAGGAGCATTCTACCATTTTACACTGTGATGAAATTTCACACTGCATCCCCGTTTAACCATGATTTATATATATTACATATTTAATAGAATTATTTTTAACTGAATGTGATATCTGATAATCACATGCTCTGTCATTTTTATATGGCACAAAAATACAATTAGTACAGACTATGTGTGTTTCCCACTTTTTTTTTTTAGATGTTTATCATGTTTTCTTTAAAAAGTAAAAAAAAAAAAATTCAACCTAGTTGTTAATTAATTATTATTCCAGGCCTGCTTTGTTTTAATTAAAATAGTCTGAAAGCAAGCCTTTGTTGTTTATTTTTTCAGCAAAAAGAGGAAAAACAGGAAGGATCTAGCTCAGTGGTTCTGGAAGACTCTCGCATCCGATTCAACTCATCAGCTCGGTAGAAACTGCAAAACATTAATAGGGTGTGTCTGATAAGAAAGATATACAAAATGTGCTGGGCTAGGGGTCCTCTAGGTGCCCCCGATCTAGCTTAATACCCGCGTCACGGGATCTCGTGATCCCCCGCTGTCACTACATCATCAACTACCTGTGCAGGTAAACCCCGCCCACGATGACAACACGCTATTTAGTACTGCAGCGCACAAATGGGCTAGTTTCAGTCACATCAGTAGCAGGAGCATCCAACTAATTCTCCACTCAAAAGGTGGTTTTCAACAAAATTTCTACTCTCGCTGTTCATTGATATCGCTAATGATGCGGGGGATGAATGTATATTTACAGTGAGTTTGTGAATCTCCACAGATGTTTCTGTATGTTCTCCTGTGCTGTGTTGGGGTCGTACACTGTTATGGCAATGGAAAAGTCAGTGAGGTTTGTGGATCTATGACACCTAATCACGGGTCCAGCCCTCAGTCCGGCTCTGCTCCGTTCACCGTCACTGCTGACAAGACCACCTTTAAAGAGGGGGATCAAATCACAGGTGAGGCTGTACTGCATAAATAAGTTTTCTCATATAAACGGACAGTTATACGCAATCTAGGGTTTGGCTAATCGATCCTAATAGGCCTATCGATACCAAAGTTGGCAGGATGTTTATCCTTCTGTAAACCGCGAATACATTGCTTGATACATTCCACAAGTCTAGACATATCTGTTGGTGTATAGCTTATGCCGCTCTTTTCACATCTGAAATACTCCTCCCCTCCTATGCAATGTTTTGTCGTTATGCCCCTCACGTGAAGCCCAAACGATAAGTTGATGCTTTTGACTACAGTAGCTGAGTTTCTATCCAAAGTAATGCGAAAAATTGAAATACCGCATCGTTTCCATCCAACGAGTCAAAGAGAACAAATTCGTCACTCCCCTCTAATCTATACTATAAATCCCTAAGAGTGTGATAATATAATGATTTTCATACATCAATTATTTGCGCCTCAGAGCGAAACCCAATGAATGCCGTCATTTTCTTTCTGAGGTGGATGCTGCTGTTTAAGAAGAACGCAGTCGTGTAAGACTTTCTGCGCAATTTGTGTTTGCTGGAACATTTGAGAATAACGTCTCAGCTGCTGTTTAATGTCTTCGGTCTGCTGCTGGTTAGTCAGGTTTTTCCCCTGCATAGCGCACAGTCATTGGGCG
>JAUCNO010001308.1:0-12674 GCA_032353835.1 Enteromius viviparus
TAGAAATCTTTGGGGGTGCTTTTATTCATTTTGGGGGTGCTGAAGCACCCCCAAAAATGGGCTAAAATCGCCCCTGTTAACCTCCAATTTCGTCCAGGACAGGTCAGTGACATTTTAGTAGGCTACTACAATATACTTTCTTGGTACTGTTTGATATAGTTTTTTTTTTTTTTTACCAATTCACTGAAACGTGTTATTACCCTGTTTCACTTCCTCTCACATTTGCAGTTGATCTCAACAGGTTCTTTAAGAAGGTTTTTGTACGGGTCTTTATCGCTGTGTGTATCTGTGACCACCTAAGTCACTAAAGCAATAATATTCTCCGCTATCTTCATTCTGGGCTCCACTAATGACCAGCTGGAAATTTTTATCAGATCCACTTCCACTAAATCGAGACGGTGTGGAAGAATATCGGACATGTCCTTGATGGATGAGGAGTTTAGGAGCATCTCCCGGTTTCTTGAGGTACCAGCTAAGACAATACTTGCTATCACACCATTTACCAACATCAAGACTGGTTACACATGTTATTGTAACTGATTGTCCGGATACAACAGTCTTCTTCGAAGGACTTTGAGTCGCTGTCACTTCACTGGAGTCTGTTAATAGTAATATAATTATTAAGAGACATACAAAAAAAGTAAATATAACAAAGAAAAGTAGTTACCTTGAACAGAAAAAGTCAGTGACATAAAAAAGATGAGGAGAAAAAATGAAAATGCCATTTTTGTTGTGGTTTGATTGTTTTAAAAGCAGGTAATAGTTGTGAGGTTAAAGTCACAGGATTATATAGCTGACAGTATCGCTCCGCTGAAATGACAATGCAAATTGTGCTGTTCACATGAAAACTATTTTCACTTGAAGATTTGTGCCATTAAATTTAATGTATATATCTATCTAAATATAAAGAAACTAAAAACCAAAATCTGTGTATTATGATATTTTACTAACCTGTTTTTCAGTGCACAATATCAGGCCATAAAATAATAGTATATGAAGGATAATGAAGGCCAAAATGAGATTTGCTCCTAATTATTGACCTATGATCATATTTTATTTTGTACACCCTATAAAAACTAAGCAATTCAAGTTATAAGCATACAAATTTATTTGGGAGTAATTTCTGTATATAGTATGTAACAGAAATTTAAAACTCATACTTTGACTAAGCAAGACAAATACGGTATACATAAAAAAAATATAATGACATTAAAAAGTTCTAAATAAATAAATCAAATTAAAAAAATATATTATTTTGTTGCTGGTCAGTAATCTAATATTATTTTACAGTTATATTTGTAATAATATTTGTAATATTTGCAATTATTGTCATTTAAATTTTTAACATAAGTAGATTTTATATTAGATTCTATTTTAGAAGACAAATGCGCCAGGATTTAGCATGACAATCAAATAGATTTAGCATAATTTATTGTAAGAAAATAAAACGCAGTAGGTTAATAGCACTGATATCTTGAACTGTAATTTAAACAATGTTCTAGATTCATAATCTCCAAAACTATATAAAATAAACTTTCATCTTTAAATCCTAAACTGTACAGTGTGTTATTGTGCTGTTTCGCTTCCTCCTCATCTGCACCTGTGGTGTGTATCAGTGCAGTGAATGTGAAGGAGCCTTTAATCACTGTGTAAACACATACTTATTGTCAATTTTGTGCCTGGTCATACAGTAATACTGTGCTTCGTCTTCTTTCTGGACTCCAGTGATGGTCAGATTGAAGTCAGTGTGAGCACCATTGCCGCTGAATCTCAATGGGACGCTTGAGCGGCGTTGGTTTATGTAATAAATGAGGAGTTTGGGAGCATGTCCAGATTTGTGCTGATACCAGAACACACAATTCCTCTAGAGAGCGACAGGTGAGTTGGTTTAGCAGTTTATTTATTGTTTCATCACATTGAGAAGTTAGGACTTGAGTTTGAGTAACTGTCACCCGAGCCTGTGAAATAAATTAGAAATCTTTTCATCATGTCTGATTAAAAATATAAAGCATTGCTTATTTGACCTACCTTGAATACCAATGGCCAGTATGCAGATGGAAATGAAAACATAACTGTTGTCAGCTGTACTGTTATTAAATATTTATCTTCTACATAAAACACTAAACGGACAAGGTTATAAAGACCAGTTAATGCAAATGATCCTGTCGGTGTTCATGGGTAGTATAGGATATGTTTCGATGCGTAAGAAGTTCAATGATTACTATATGAGTAGATATCTCACAACTTCCTCTAAATGATACAGAAAGTGTAACATAAAGGTGAGAGATTTCTGAGTAAAAACCATAAATTTTACATGTAAGGAGGGAGTAAAAGCCCCAGTTATATAACCATAGCCACTGTGTATTAAAAACTGGTTTGACCGTTTAGCAATTAAACAGGGTAATCTGTCTTTTTGGATCTACATTATACTAATCTAACTTTTTGTAACTGACTTTTATGTTTTGAACAAAAACTCTGCTCACGCCCGTGTCATCCCAACTCATCTGTCATATCTGATGTGACGTCTCCATTCCCTTCTTCAGGTAACGAGGTTTACATACAGTATGTAACTGACTTTCTGTGCTTTAAAAAAAATAAAGTAAGAGCTCAATACTTAAAAAAACAACAACTGTGTATTGCAACAAGCCAAAAAATAGAATAAAATAATACATTTAGAAATATATATATATATATATATATATATATATATATATATGTATATAAATAGATGACACTTTTAAAACTAGTCTAAGCCAATTAAGCAACACACACACACACACACACACACACACACACACATATATCAATATATACTGTATGTATATTTGTTTCTAAAGTGTAATTGTAATGAAAGATAAATCATATAAGATACAGTATATAATATATAAGAACAAATATCTAGATACCATTTATAAACAGTATTTAATTGAATGATCACAATTGTAAAATTATTTTGGTTTTTATAGATACAATTGTTGAGTTGAGCAGCTGCTAATTTGCTAGGCTATATAAACATAGTTAAAACTAAGGTATATACTAAATATAGAAGGCATTTAACAAATTATTTTACAGTTTACATTTCGCATCCATATTTTATCTAACAATTATCTCCAGAAACATTATATTTTATCTGTTAATTCAAGCATATTAAAATCTCAAATATATTCTGTCCACCGTTTCAGTTTCCTTGAAATAGCTTTGATGTCTCTAACATTTTTTTTTTTGCAATGATCATTTTTTTAAGTGAGTTCAATGAAAAATGTATATTCTATCTATATCCTGCTATCTAAAATCTATATTCTGCATTTCTCCATCATATGCATAAGATGTCAGAGGAGACTTGAGAAAAGGCCTGGAGAAAATGAGCAGAATGGGTTATTCAGCTCAAGGAATGCTGGGAGACAGGAGAGCTGAAGTTCTGCAGAGTAACACATGACAAGTTCCCATAAGCCTGGCAATCCTGATGCTTTCCAGCAGGTCCTGCTCTCTCCTGGGAATGAAGCCATATCTGAGTCCCCTATGACAGGTAGGAGTCGCATGCATCATTTATTTATGAATGTAAAATCGCGCTCCCTTGGGGCAGTGAACATCTGGCACTGTGCTGTTCTATTCCAGGAGAATCAGTCCACTCTGCTCATGCAAATAGACTTTCACTTCTGATTTTATGTTCACAGGTTTATTGGTTAAATGCATTGGACTGAAACAGATATGTTGACTGTTTTTATTTTTATTTAGACTTTTAATACACTTGTTTTTCATCATTACATTTTTACTGGAGCACATTGCAATGTTTAAAATGCAGTATAATAATTGTGTATATGGCTTCTTAATGTCAGGTTCTATTGTGACAGTGCCCCTTATGGTGTGACAACATGCCCCAGTAGCAGTCAACACTCGATTAAACTACCTAAAGGTGTTAATGAATAAATTAAGACTCTCACAAAGCACATTATGCATGTCGTTTTTGTTTTGATCTCTTGTGAAGGATCTTACTCATATACTGCCACTAGATGGCTGTACAATAGAGAAATCCACAGCTTCTATCTCCATAGACCACACATTGACATCATTCTATATTTAATATTCGCAGTTTTTTTGTCATTAGATAAACACATGAATGTTCTAACTTCACTTTCGGCCACTTTTCATGTGAACTCTGGTTAAAATAATTTCTCTTCCGTCTAGACATATCAAAACTAGAATTTCAAAACTAAATATTTGATTTCAGTGTGTGTGTGTGTGTGTGTGTTTTAGACAGAATATGTTTTTTTTTATATGTTAGTTTTTCCTTTCATCAATTATTTTTCACATCACTTAAGTTGTTTTCTTATTTCTCTTTTTTTACCTGTATTACCACTAGGTGGCCTCAGTAAACTTCCAAGATGTAAAATGTCTTAAAATAGTTAAATATATTATGATTTATCAATATTTTAAAAACTAAAATGATGGAATATTTTTAGTTATTAAAGGAATATTTTAATATATTAAAATTAATTGACAAAAAGCCTTAGTGAGCATAAGAGACTTTCATAAAACTGAAAAAAAAAAAATCTTACTGACTTGCCAAAAAATTTGATACAAACTTCATGTAATGAAAAATGTCCACAGTAAGAAAAATCTTCCACTGCATTACAGCTTTCATATCTGTTCCCCCCCCCCCTTTACTTAAAATAATGAATTATTTCGATGTGCTAAAATTCCTAGATTCTGCGGATTAAAGCACTTTCTAAAAAACACACCCGTTTTTATTTCCGTCATTATTTTCAACAAAACTACCAGAGAAAAAAATCACAGTCTGTGTAGGGGGCCTTCAAAAATCAACTCTGACAAAGGAAGACCTTGGAGTTGTAAAGGTTGGGAGCCACTGATCTAGAGCGGTCTAAACTGTCAGAGCTTCAGGCTACATTGGCCAGCATGTAATAATTTAATTTTCCAAGCAAAATAGCCTTTGGCTGAACTTCATTTCAATATTCATTGTACAGGTAGAGCAAGATTAGGTAAGTTTGTCACTGAATGTTCTCGTCTAGCAAATTTCCAACCTTTTTTTCAGGCAGCAGTGATGAAGAGGTGAAGATATGAGCTGCGATAGCGACAATTGCTTTTCCCTCCTTTCCTATTTAACATTTCTCTTCAAACATGTCATTTTAAAAAATTACATTGTCATGCATAATTTTGCATGTTTAATTCAGAGCTGCCTCTCTAGGAGTCTGAATGCTTCAGCTGAAATGCTTTCTTTTGTTTATTTGCCTTTTTATCTTCAAATGGAACATACTAGAATAGCTGGTGGATAAACAATATGATTCTTGGAAATGGAAAAAGGAGCAGAAAATGAAATTTCACCTGTTTATTATATTCTCAAACTCGTTTAAGAAGCTTCACGAAGACAAAACAGCACAACTGAGTAGATTCGAAAGCCTTAAATGTTCTCAGAGTGCAAAATCAATAAACGCATCTAAAAGCATTTACCTGAGACCTTTTATGTCGGAAACAAACATCCGAATAATGTGCACCATTCCGCATTAATGTCAGTTTTAGCTATGGCCAAATCTGCCATCGTAATGCCTCAACTCATATGATGGCAAATTCACGGTCTCCCTGAAATAGCTTAAAAATGCCATTGCAGGCATTAAGGCACTTTGATTCATGCAAGAGAGCTGCTTTACTGTCATCAGAATCCTGCGAGAGCAGTTGGAGAGGTGGAGATAAGACAGGATACTGTACACAGGCCACAGAAAATGCCTCGTTCAACGCCTCTCTTTTATGGGAACTGCAAATCCCCAGCGTCTGCAGCATACAGTAGATGCGTCCCTCGTTCATTTTCAAGGAGTTATCTTGCCATATGAAGATTTCATCCTCGGATGTTTGCCTGACTTTACCTTAAAGATATCTGTTATTTAATAAAACACAGTTAATATTTTATATTAGACAAGTCAGTTGCTTAATCCCATGGTCTGTCTAATATTCATTGTTCATTGCAATGCAGTGGAGCGTGAAACGGGAGCTACTTTCAGGGTACTATGATTTTGCTAAAAAGAACACTATTTTCTTTAAGGCAATTTATGTATTTATGGCATTTAATGTTCCAGAAACACATTATGTCCCATATACTATCTCCTCTAAGCGCCGCCTTTGAAACGGGTCAATTTGTACAAAGCTCATTGATATAAAAAAGTGAGGTGTGCTCTGATTGGCTAGCTATCCGGTGCACTGTGATTGGCTAATTACCTTAAGCATGTGACGGAAATGCTACGCCCCTTACCATAACGTGATGCCGTGATCTGAGAAACAACAAACACTACTCTTCACTGCTCAAAACTTGTGTTTGAATAGTCAGTAGCAGGTTCTTTTCATAAGAAAGGTTGTGAGTCAGAAGCACCAGACTGTCCTTGCAGAGGTAGAATTGCTACTTTATAATCTCTCTGCACAGCTAGTATAGATTCTCTGCAGGTTTTAGGCATTAGTTCTTCGTCAATGTGCTGAACACAATCAAATTTTAGAGTTAAACTGTTCTGGAACTGTGTTGTAAATACAACTTAACCACCCATTTCTAGTTATGTCCTTTTTTGGAAGCAGAAACAAAGTACTTTCACAACAAAACACAGCGTCTCCAGAACATGGCATCCGCAGCAACACTACATCGAGAAAATTAGCTCCGCCTTCTTTCTTTGCGTAAACATTAAGATTATGTTATGAAAATAAACCCACTCTGTGTTTTAGAGAAGTGGGGTTTTGGGGGTGTGTGGACAAGTCATAACTTTTATGAAAAGTTATCTATGCACTAACAACTTGTAAAACTCCAAAGAGGAAGGAAAAGTTGAAATTGCATCATATGACCCCTAATATTCATCGCATACAATTTCTGCTGGTCAACACAGCAAATAAGTGTGACTAACTTAAACGAGGATTACTAGTGTGATGACTTCATTTTAAACTGCGAAAATTCGCCAAATAACAGTAAATGTGACTGTGCCTTTAAGAGAAGCTAGCACAACAGTCAAACATGTCTGTTTTGCATTTTTTAAATAGAAAAACAATGCAAAAACAAAGCAGTGAAATGCACATATGCATTTAGAGGGTATGTAGGATAATATCCTCTTTTTTTACCTCAATACATATCCTGAAGTACATTTTGTTATGACAGTAAAATGACTTACGAATGACTTTCCAATACTTTGGGAGGGGAGTGTTGAATCCCGAAAACGTGCAATGTTTGATTATTAGTGAGATTTGTGCCTACGGCTTTTGGAAAATTATAGTTTTCAACATTTTATCTGGAGCTTAAAAAGCTCAAGCCACCAATTTACTGGCTATATAGAGCTTTTTGATTTTGAGGGAAGACAGGTCAACTGTGAAATAGACTTACTGATAAAACCCAGCCTTTACAAATATCACGCCGGGTCATCGAAAAACTTGTTTAATTTCAAACTGAAAAATAGTCTGTTTATATGGCAAAATGTCATGTCAGATGATTGAAAATTTTCTTGGATGTTACGGTCTCCATCACAAACTCTTTATTTTATTATTAACCAGAAGATGGCAAAGGTGAGCTTCCAGACATGCTGTGAATGAGTGAGCATATGTGCATGCCTTCTCTCCTCCTCTCTCTGTTTAATTAGTGATCACTTGAATTTCTTAAGTCATAACATCGTAAACTAAAAACACCTGTTCTTTCTGGAGAAGTTGGAATCAAATCCTTAAGCCTATTAAACTTTATTGCATAACCCGTCCCACGCCATTTGTGCTGCAAATATCTGATTGTGCAGTTTGTTGAGAAGAGGTGTCATTACTAGTGGGATGTCAACATAGATTCGCCTACTAATTTATATATAGGATATATAGGATATATAGGATAATGATCCTATATGAAAATGACATTATGTAGATTGTCTGTATTACTGATATGTATCCAGTCTTTGATTCTGATACATGTATGATCCTCTTAGAAAATGAACAGGAGTGGTTGAAATTAGTTTATACGACAGAAATAAACCCAAAACGCACAAAAAATGCCAACATCTCTATTTAACACTATGCACAGAAAGACAACAGAGTACAAATTTGCTACGCATAGCGGTTCTTATGCGTGTCTGTGATTAGTTGCAGTGGGTACATTTTCTGAGACACAAACATCCAATTACCACTTCATTGAGATGTATAAATGTTCATCATGCAATGGCTTCATTTAACTAGAAGTTAAACAAAGATTTAGACGTTCTCATAACAGACAAGCACACATTTGAATGGCAGTGCCGTGAATGATGTTCTTAATTAAGATTTTCATTAATGAGTCAATAATGAGCACTCTTTCAGAGTGTGTCAGAAGACACCCAGCGGGCAAATAAGAATCTGTTCATTAAGTACCGCGGTTTTATACGAGGAAGAGTTTCTCTTGATGTTAAAATAATCAATTTGTAAGTGTGCCGGTTTAAAATTAGGTGGCGAAATTGTCGCGCTGAGAACTTTGAACTTTTAAAGAGTCATTTTGTGAATGAAGGAAACTGTCATTATCGTTTTTACTCGCATAATGCGCTTTGTGAATGTCTTAATAGTGCTGTATAATTTTGCTAATATTCCAGAATATTGGCTTGTACCAGTAATTATCGTAATGCTCAATGAAAAAGTTGCATGAAATGCTAATTCTTATTATACTGCTAAAGCTTTGAGTTAATGCCTTGGAATAACAGCGAACCTCCTGTGTCACTGCAACACTTTACATAAGACCTAAATTAACACCTACCTACCTCCATGAATAATGGTGGAGAGGAAAAGTAGGTAAGATTGAGCCACTGTAGTGTGTGCTGTAATTTAATAATCATGTTATGGGTTTGATAATATAAAAAATTGTTTAGATAAGCCACACGAATTTCAAAATTGTGTTAAAATATTCATGAGGACAAACTCTTAAACTAGAAAAGCGGGGTCATTGCAAACTTTTGCGTTCTGAGTGGTTAGTGTGTTAGTATAGATAGATAGAAAAACATCATATTCTGTTTTTTGGTGCTTTTTATCATCTACCGGGTGAAAATTGATTGCTGAGAGCTTCGAAAAGTAAAAGCACTGTTTGAAGTAGTACAAGCAGTGTGGGGTAACTTGGTTTTGGGATTTTACAGGCCGTTTGTAACTACCAAACAAGGTAATGCGCTATATTACATCTCTAATAACAGTATGGGCTGTTAGATAAATACTCCATGTCACTAATAATACATTATACAACGTTTTCCTCCACAGCTTGAGTAATGCACTGTGATGAATTGTGCTTTTGAAAAATGCAACGTTTGTTCTTAGATCTCCAAAGAGGCACTCAGATCTCTCTAGGTTTACCGCAGTCAGTCAACGATCTACATCTTCTCACTGAGCCTCAACGCACTAAAGACCTGAATTCCCAGGTTCAATGTTTTAATGCCGTGTAGATGGACTGTTTCCCTTGTTGGCATCTCCTTAACAGGCAGCCACTTAGTTTTCCTAGAAACGGCCTTGTCTGTCTGGGATGAAAATCTTCATCTAATCTGCACAATCTGTCACAGCCTGCACTTCTTGCATTGGCATTTCGCTTGACATCTAAAACGTACAGAACTTCAGCCGCTCTGAGCAGTTAATGCTGAATACCAAACTGCCTCTTTGTCTTCATAGCTGTGCTTTAGACATTAAAATAAGTGAGGAATATCGATTACGCTGTCGCTTGTGTGAAGGGGGACAGGTCCTTTCCTGACTAATTTGTAGGAAAATGCACCTTGTGGCTCCTCCCTTGACACAGTGTTTATTCAGCAGAAATAATTGGTAATAGCTGAAAGGTAACGTGAGCAGAATGATCATATTTTTGCCTGTGCCAGTAACGTCTCATGCATTTTTATGCAGTACAGGAGCAGTATTAGAGCCGATAATGTTCAGTGATTAAAGCTGCATGAATGGGTGAAATGAAGCCTGTACTGAAACTCATTGCCTATATCGTATTGTGCAGTGGTGCTTATATCACTCGAAGGACCAATAAAAAAAAGAAAAAGTCCAACAAACACCCTAAATCTCTTTGCGAGCACTTTCCATGGTAGCCCTTGCTAACTTACAGAAGTTGACGTTTCCTCTCAGAAAGCAACTCTAGTGATGTCAGAAAGTATAGTAGCTGTAGCGGTAGACCAATCACAGCAGTGAGGGCTCATGGGAGGGAGGGGTTTAGACAGACTGATTCTTTGAACTGCTTCACATGAGTCGTTTGCGAATCATTTACAAATGAGGTCAAATTAAATCTATTTTTAGAGAAAACTAAAGTGTTTTTTGACCTTGCATACATGTAAATCTGTTTTAAGAAACAATATTAGCAACCTTTAAAATGGCATAATAGGGGCACTTTAATAGTTCCCCAATTCGTATGGATTTGTATGAATGAACGTACCAATCACTGTTGTCTACACCAATCATACCAATATGTATGAATTATCAGTATTCAGCCCTGCTGGTAGAAGTCGTAACTACACCGTTATGTGGACGTAAAGCTTGTTTTCTATATTAAAGGCCATTCATTTTCAGAAACTGAAAAACATACCGCAAATATGACGGCATCCTAGCTTAGTGAATGCCATAAAATAAGCTAAAAGCTAGCTAAATAAAATACAGTGATTTCTTGTTTGTGCTAGAACTGCTAAAAACAGACATATTTGATCCATCACACCACTTTTCAACGTAGTTTGCAAGTTCCTTTTTCCATCGAAACACTGTTGTGAATCTTAAAATCAAATGTTGTGGTTCATTGCTAATTTGGTTCAAGGGTTAGAACTGTTTACAGACAAAAATTAAGAAATGATTATATAGGAAATGAATGAGAAATTAAGCCCACTTCTGAAACTCAGACGTGGTTACTGTTGAAGCTCTATCTTGTAAGTCCTTCTGGAGAAAAGATTCCTGTGATTGATGATAGCGAATTGGATTTCCTTAATTCGAATTTGATGATCATAGTTGGAGACGTTTTACCACAACAAATTACAACAGTAAGTACCAAACGAGGAGCAGAAAGCAGGTCTGGTGTAATCCGACTCATCCCACAGGAATAGTGTACTGCAGTGATGAGCCATTCTAAAATAATGTTGCTGATCCAGGCCAATTTGTTTTGAATTGCTGGGATTTGACTACGTCTCGCTTAGTGATCCTAAAATAATGGGAGTTGTCATGGACAAAAGGAGGAGACAAAATAAATCCATGGGAATCAGGGCTGGCGCTTGAAAGCGGATCGGGGTCTTTTCCTCCATCTGACATTAGTACAGTAAATCCAGGACATGACAGATGTTTACCGCTGCTGTCCAAACTTCCTGTCAGATCCATTAGGGTACACAATGCCTTGCTGTCCCTCGATATGTTGTTTTCTGTCATCACTTACTCAAAAATAGGTTTTGTCAGGGAGTAATTTAAAGTGATAAAGTTTATTTCATCTGTTTGCGTAGAAATTACATGAATCATGTTTGATCATTTAGGCAGGGGATTTCTAGTTCTCAGAATTGCCGTAATGGGGAGAATAAATGCTGAAATTAAGTGTTATTTCACGTGTTTTGAGTAGGTTGAGAAAAGAGGGAGACTTATTGTTGCAAATGATCTGTTATGTTGGGATTTTTATTCTTTTTATGAGCTACCTTGTGGTGAAGAGTGGAGCTTATGTGTGATTAATGGATTTTTTTAATGCAGCTAATTGTAGAATAATTTTGCGCGTGTGCATTTTTATTTTTATTGCATGCAAAATAATGTTTTAAGTATGCTAATGATATTTGGAATTCCGATCTTTCTGAATCTTTGAATCAATGGTTTGCAAAATAATTTTCATCGTTTGGTATACTGTACGCTGATGACACCTACTGGTCAAAGCAGTTCGTACATATTTTATGAGGTGGCTAATTCGTAGAAACTCTCTCGTACAAATACACACGATTTTTGTTAAAACATACATATTTTACAAGTTGCACAATTATTTTTTAATTTGTACGAATTACGGATACCTAACCCAACCCCTAAACTTACCCATCCACTCAAATTAAACAAAATCGTACAAATTAGGTCGTACAAAGTCACCTTGTAAAATATGTGTTAGTCAAACAGCTTTTTTTCCACTCCTAACTTTTTCTGAAACTTTGCTCTATATTAAATTGCAGAGAGCTTTATATTAGGGCTGGGACTCGATTAAAAAAAATCTAATTAATTAGAGGCTTTGTAATTAATTAATCGAAATTAATTGCATTTTAATCGCAAATAAATATTGACCTGAGAAGAGTGAGAAGTAAGTTTTTTTAATATGGATTTTTAGTATACCATTGAATAAACACTGGCTTAAGCAACAAAATATTGTTTATTTTTGTTCAACCAAGTCCAACAGATCAGTGCAATATTGCCCTTAAGTGTAGCAATAGCTAGCTGCTATATGTTTAGCATTGAGGTGATACTTGAGGCTCGATGTGCTGCGGTGATATCCGAATTCCTTGTTGCATAGCTTGCATACTGTCACGCCGTCGGGCTGTGCCAGTCCTAGCACAGCTGAGCAAACCAATAAGAACACACTCCATAAAGAAACTGATCCCAGCACAGTCACTTTCCAGCGATCTCAGTCACCTGACTTTTAATTGTCATCACCTGGAACGATCTCATCAGGAAGTGTTTTTATACTCACCTCACAAGTCCATCCACGGCGATGATTAAGGTAG
>JAUCNO010001308.1:12774-23112 GCA_032353835.1 Enteromius viviparus
GCAGAAATCATAATGTGAGTACAGGCCAGCGGGGGAGTGCGGAGGGGGGACAATCGCACTCTGGCCCGGTTCACGGCCACTATGCCTAGTGTGAGTACACCCTAGGTCTACCTTTGGGACTCTGTTGGTTAAACTTCCTCTTTTGGTCATCTCAGTGTTACTACTTTTAAATTCCTAGACAACAATTCCATCTAAGGTCGTAACATACATATATTCTTAGTTTTAATATTTTTTTATTGTGTGGTATAAAAGCAATAAGGTACTCGAGGCAGTGCTCTATCGTGAATAAATCACTCTGCTTTGTGTCGTGCTTAACAACGTCCTTCAGCCGTGATTTATTCACGATAGAGCACAGCCTCTCGTATCTCATTGCTTGCTTAATGCCTTATTCTACATCCCTAATTAATACCAAAACAAAGTCATAGTTAATAATTAACCAGTAAGTGTTACCAAAAGAGAGAAAGAAAAATATGTCTGCTGCGATTTTATTTGTCTAAAACTGAATATTAAAATAAAATATGAATAAATAAAGTAAAAAAAACAAGCAAAATACACCTGACATTTGTTATATTGCACCAGGTTAGTGTTAGCATCAGGTATATCTGACACACTTATATACAGTACAACACGAGAAACTAATTAGATTTTTTTTGTTTTTTAGGGCACCACCACAACTGACTCATAAATAGATATGTTGCTTCAAATAAACAAAACCCTCAGTTAATTGATGGTACATTGTTGTCTGTGTATAGCTCTTCCTCTGCTGGCGGACTCGCTTTTTTCTTTTCAGCTTATACACAGTGGAGCATTTCAAGGTCACAAAGCACTTGGTCTGAACCAGGAACTGTCAGAATCAAACAAACCAGAGTTTCCAGGAGAACAGACACAGTCAGCTGAGATGAAAGTGACAATCATTCCTTACAAAATCCTCTCACAGCATCCACCCACTTCCTGTCGCTGCTACAGCATGCACTTGATTTCAGGTAATTGACAATAGGACGGTTACAAAACAGGGTGGTGTGTCATTCAAAAAGCCTTGTATTATTTGGATTAAACTTGAATTAAGGTTGCAAACTGGATATGGAATTATAATTTGAATTTATATGATAGAATGTAGAATTCAAATGGAAAGCAGTTTAATGAAAATTCACACACGAACATAAATGTACTGTGTGTTCTTTATAAAACCATGAAAATAAAAAACATTTCAATCAGTAAATTTCACAAATATAAATTTTTTTCTGAATTTTTTGTGCATTACTCAATGTGATTCGACTAATTTTAATGATACATTATAGGATTTCTTGGATTTTGTTTTGATATTTAATAAAAGAAAAAAAATATTGGTCCCACTTTATATTAAGTGTCCCTAATACCTGTGTACTTCCATAGTAACTAGATGTGTATTTAGTATGTAACCACAGTGTACACACCGGTACATAGTATCTACAGCTCTAATATTTCTGTAACTACACACATGTTACAAGAATGGTGTGTGTAAGTACAAATGTGTAACAGGACATTGGTTATAAATCACGTCATGGTGTTGAAGTGTCATTGATATACTATTTTATTTTAGTCTCTGTGTTAACTTGAATAATAGTTAAGTTCATGAGTTTTAAATTTTTGAATTTTTTTCTGTCATAATATATATATATATTTATATATATATATATATTCTTCCTGTGATGCTACATTCTATTTCTCGAGCATTTCTGAACCAATGAGAAATGAGCTACGCATATGTCATTGATTGGAATGAGTGGTCTGATTGGTTGTAGATTTGTCCAGTAGTATACAGAGGCATGGTTAAGCCCGCCTCCCAGAAGGCAGGTAGTAAGGTAGCTTGGCCAGACTAAGCTCCTATGAGCATATATTATGACAAAAAAAATTTTTAACTCATAAACTTAACTAAATATATATATATATATATATATATATATATATATACTAAACTAAATAATTATCATCATAAAATTTAATTAAAAAATAAAATTAACAAAACTAAATAATTATGTGTATATATATATATTTATATATATATTTATACATAATTATTTAGTTTTGTTAATTTTAATTTTAATTTAAAATGTTTGTTTTTTTCATTTAAAATTAATTTCATACCCAGTTTAATTTTTATGAGTTTAGTTATTCAATTAACTGTAGTAACGCTTATCTTGATGCACCCAATTCTTAACTTCTAAAATTTTTCCTCCAACAGTGTTTTAGGACTCTTTGGCAATTCTAACAGTCAATACTCAGTTCTGATTTTTGTCTAAGGACACAGTTTTTTTGTGAATATTAACACATTTGATGATGGGAATCGCTGCCAGGAATCAATAACACAACACGGTTTCAAGTGCCTTTGAGCCGAGGGCTGAGAGCGGACGAATACATCAAAGCACAGGGTTGGAGACGGATGCCTGGCCGACCCGCCTGCACATCAATTCTGCATGGGCCTGAGAAAGAGCATGCGCTGGGCTAAACCTCAGAGGAACGCCATCATGAAAAGTTGATGTAGTAAAAGACAAAAGGCGCACTAATAAGAGATCGAAAAAGACAGCGAGGAGGGAGCTGAGAACTGCAGGCAGGACAGAGAATAAAAAGAGACAAGTGAAGAGAGAGAAAACCAGCGGCGCGAAAACTTTCCGCGAGTCTGAATTCTGTCTGATCACAAGCAGAGAGTTTGTGAGACAATTTAGATGAGCTGAAGGGAAGTGGATCTGATAGGCAGCGTATTCTGCTGTGGCCACGTCTTCAGCAGCAGTATTTTAGGCTGGAGTGAAATTTAGTAAATGAGCAGTAGATAGTGAAGAAGATGCTAGGGAGAAGGCCGGCAGGGCAATAATTTGCTGTCAGTGCAGTACCAAAGGCCAGAAGAAGCCATTATCTTGTATTTACTACACTGATATCACACACACAAACAAAAACAACTTTAGCTTCAAGATTCAGCTTGAAGTAAAAACAGAGCAACTTCTGAACAAGACTTTAATATTGTTGTGTCTAAACTTACTTGTTTTATAGTCTTCCAGGGGACACAATGCATTCTGAAGTCTTGTCAGCATTTTAAAAAACCCCATATAGCTTATTTTAGCCATAGTAGTCTGCAGCTTCTTCTGGTATGCTTTTAGTATCATATCAAAACATCCTTAAAGGGATAGTTCCCAAAAATGAAGACTGTGTCATTAATGTCACAGAACACAAATTAAGATATTTTTAGTAAACACTGTGTGTACATATGTTGCATAAGTGATACTCTACAAAATGGCACTATACGGTGATGTTTTCTGCAGAAAAATTATTCTTGTAGCTTTGTGCAATTAAAGTTGAACCACTCATGTCACATAGATTATTTTAATTCCTTGCTACATTTCTGAGACTTGATTGGGTGCTGTCTATGAGAGAGTCTTGGAACTCAAAAATGAGGGTCATTAATTAATGACAGAATTTTAACTTTTGGGTGAACTATTCTTTGAGCTGAAATGAACATACTTAAAGAAACACTGCCCTTTTTTTTTAATAGGCTCGTTTTCCAACTTTCCTAGAGTTAAACAGTACAGTTTTACAGTTTTTGAATCCATTCAGCTGATCTCCAGGTCTGCCACTAGCACTTTTAGCTCCAGCTTAGAGCAGCCACAATGATATCATGCAGCACCTGAAAATAGTCCTCACCATTTTCAATGGCAACAGTTTTCCATCAGTTGTAGTACATGTACATGGTGTAGAATGTACAGAAGAGTAGAATTTTAAAAATGAATAACATTTAAATTCTTTGGTCATTTTTGAGCAAGAGATGCTAACGGTCTAAAAAGAAACAATGATCTATGCCAAGCTACAACTAAAACTGCTACCGCAAGACACAGAGATCGACTGAATGGATTAGAAAACGGTAAAATGCAACTGCGTAACTCTAGGGGAGTTGGAAAATAAGCCTATTTTTTAAAAAAATGTGTTCTTTTAAGAAACAATATACTGTATGAAAATTCAACTCTTGCAAATGTGAAAATCATGAAGGGCACAAAATGCAAAATAGACAGTAGTATTTAAAGAACCCCCTATGATAATAGTTTATATTTTATTTTATATTATAACGAATAGAAAAAATAGGATGTATTATTTATGTTTTAACATAAAAATAGTTCACCCAAAATTGCATCACTATATGACTTGTTTACCAATAGATCCTGAATGGGTGCCGTCAGAATGCAATGCAATGGAGTTGCAATGCAATGGACTCATATTTTAGAAGGAAGCAATGGTTTGAAAATATTTTTTATAAAAAATAAAAATGATTGTAAACTTGATTACTTGTGGATTATTGTATATGTTTTTATCAGTTTTTTGGACTCTCCTTCTGATGGCACCCATTCACTGCAGAGGAACCATTGATGAAGAAATGTAATGCTAAATTTCTCCACATCCGTTCCTGATGAAAAACAAACAAACTCATCTTCATCTCAGATGGCCTGACAGTGAGTTAAATTTTTATTTTTGGATGAACTGTTAATTTAACAAAATTCCTCTGTTGCTTAACTTCCTGTTCTGTACCACAAACAACACTAAATGGTTGCATTTATGCTTCAAATGTTGCAAAAGCTTGACTGACACTGAGAAAATAAGTAAAGAGCATTCTAAAAAGAAACTTACCCTGCGATAAAAACAAAACAAGTTTAAAGAATGACATACAAAAGCAGTTCATTAAATGCACTACACGTCTGTGAGAGGGTGAGAACAAAACAGCACATACCCATGATGCCTTGCAACATGAATAGCCAATTAGATCAATTTATTTTGGGACACTACACCGCATCCTCAGATAACAATTCAGGTTTCCTGCAAAGCAAGCCCAAAAGGTTAAGATCGTCCGTGTACAACAAATTAGTCACAAACTAAACTAATCATTACTATTTCTGCAAAAAAAAAACCTTCTCAGCGGTTTGGAAGCTAATGATTTGCTGCCTGCATGTGTGTGTGTGGGCATTGGGTGAGTGACAGGACGATGTGTAGGGGAGTCAGATGCTCCATTTGCAGCAGGAGTGTAATTGGACTGAAAGACATGTGTTTGTTGAAGATAACGTGGTGCGATCCAGCGGCCTCACGCTGCCTGACCTCATTCGTCTGGCATCATTCTAAATCTATCAGCTCATTTGGACGCAAAGACACCTGAAGAGAGAAGAGGGAAAAGAGGAAGTGTGTGTGTATCGTTGCCAAAGGATTCGTCTAATTACCGCAATGCATCAGCCTTTCTGTTTAAGGAGGGTTGCAGCTCTTTAATGCGGCCCGTGTTTGTTTTTAACCCGATTTCCAGGTTTTCTTGTAACCCTCGAGGAAAACAAGTGTTTTGAGTTTGTACTGCATATCGAGAAGTAATCAGTGTTGAAACTGACTGTTATCAATGAATAACTTGCAATCATCTGCCTAATGATGATTTCACATACGCAGGTCTATTTTAACTTACATTGCAGCATGCGATTTATTATTTGTCATATCGCTGCACTATAGGATTTATGTTTTTGAAAAGATCCTCTTGTGCTCACCAAGGCTGCATGTATTTGATCAGAAATACAGCAAAAGCAGTAATATTGTGAAATATTACTACGACTGAAAATATATTAGTATATTAAAAAATATGTTTTTCAATGGTGATTTTTCTGGTCTTCAGTGTCAAACAGTATTATATTAGTAGCACTGAAATATATTTACTACTGTAGTTTTATTTAATATTCTGAGTTAGTTACTTTCTGTTTTCATTTTATTTGTAGTTATAGTATTGAGTTGTGTTATACTTTTTTATATGTCTGTTTTTATTTATTTATTTTAATTAAATGTATTTTATTTTATTTTTTAAAGTTTCAGTGCATCAGGTTAGATTAAACTACAAACGAAAGATGCTGCTTTAACAACTAGCTAAAATAAAAGTGTTTAAGGTTATATATACAGGTATATATATATATAATGTGTTTTTTGAATGGTTTAGTTGTAGTTAACTATAGTTACCCTTCAGAAATCATTCTAATATGCAATTTTGTTTTATTACTTTTTTATTATATTTAGTTATATTTTTTAGCTACTGTATATTTGAAATGTTATAATTAATTTAAAATAATTTAGTATATATATATATATTTTCTTTTCTTTTTAATTTGTTATATTTGTAAGATTAGTTTTTATTGTAAATACTAAAAACATGTGCTACTTAATATTGTTGCTTAATATAATCGTTTTATATTTATTTATTTCCAGGAGTTCAAAAGACATTCAAAAGAGCAACATTTATTTAAAAAATTTGCTTTTTTTTTAACATGATCACATTAACTATTTCCTGTATATTTTGATCAGTTTAATACATCCTTGCTAAATACGTAGTAATAAAAAAAGAAAAGAAAAAGTAATTATTAACCCCAAACTTTTGAGTACTACTAATTGTACTATAGATAGATAGAAACTGCATTACATTAAAATCATGTTTTCACAGAAGAAATCTGAGAAACATCTCAAACGTTATGAAGAGACTGATGACAGGTTCTGCTGTTGTGATGTAGTTGGAATATGTGCCATCTTTAAGCTATATTGAGGCTATACATTATTTAAAGATTAGCAGCGCAAACATGGTGGTAACAAAAGACAAGCAGGTGTTCAACTGTTTCTCAGAAGCGCAGCTCTGCTCTTTCATTTCCTCTAACCAGATTAACCTTTAATGAGCTTAGGTGCCCAGTTGTGTTGTCTGTCAGTTACACAGAACAGAGGTTCATAAAATACATTCCTGCGCAAAGTCATACTTGACTGAATGTTTCCTCACTGTAGATATTGACCAGCTGTCAGAGAGATGGAGATTTCCCCAGCACCAAAACGTCCCCTTTAGATGATCCATGAACCTCTTTTTCTCTCTGGTTTTCCTCTGCCAAGTCAGACTTGCTCAATCGAGGGGACTAAAATTTGATTGATAGCCCACCTGAGCACAGACGCAAACTTAAAGATTTCCTGCCATCTCCAACAATATCACTCTGAACCCTAATGGGGCTGAAGTCCCTCAGGAGGACATCCGAACTTCTAGTCGCCTCCGCAGACTGAAGGACGCTTCCTCTCTGTGCGCCTAATTCAAGAAAGCAGCGCTCTCATTTGTAATAGAGCGGGATGGTTATGTCTGACGGCTCCCTACATGACAGCTTCAGTCGTCAGGTCTCTCTCAAAACAATACTTACATGTAGGATTGAAATGTGTTTTGTGTGTATTTAAACCAGTGTTGTTATCTATTCAGAACGTTGTCCTTTTCTGTATTTAAAAAAAACAAAAGGTCAAATAAAATAACTTAAAAGATAGATAGATAGATCAGCCAATCAGATTTCAGAGGTGGAGCTACACAGAATATTTTCATATACTGTATAGCATGTACTCCCTCTTTCTCTGTTTATTGTCTCTCTCTCTCCTCATCTCGGTCTGAAGTGTACCTGGCTTATTTGGAGATTGATTCTCCTGCAGTGCTGCAGTCGTAATGAGGCGGCAGGTGTTTGGGAAATGCTAAGGGTAGCAGATCTCCCATCACTCAACTCACTTCCAATTAAACTCATACGGCATGTCCTTCTCTCCACGACGGCTGTAATGGAATTAAAACGAACAAGAAAGGCGCCGCCTAACTGCGTATGTGCCACTAAACTATTTATTCTGCTGGGAGAAAGACGTTTCTTTCATTATTTATGTGAGGAAATAAATGAGCAGCTCTCATTCCAGGGTTACGGCGCAGACTGCTGACTCAGAGCTTTGGACCGGAGCACTTAATTCCCTAATCTGTATTCCTTTGGCCTGTGGAGTACAATACTCTTGCTTCTCAGTATTCCTGCTTATAAAGCTCATTTGAGCTCTAATATTTGAGACTGAATGGAATAAATAGTAATAGCTCTCACTCCATTTTAGAATTAAAAGGGGATTTTGTGCAAGGCTATCGCTGATAAAGAAGAAGCATACGGTATTTTGCAATTCTGTTTGGTGTTATAGTGGCATATTTATATATTGCTTATTTATATATTGCATCAACCGCATATACTGTATACATTTTTTCTTTTACTTAAATTTTTTTTCCTGGTATTTCTAGTATACATTAAAAGTTAATTTAAACTTTTATTTACATAAAATTGATTCCAGAAACTTTCGATTATTCTTCAATAAAAAGAGAAACACTGTTTTAATTTACAGAATTTATTTATTTATTTTTAATACGTTTTTTACATTTGACTTATGATGAATATTTAGTACTGTCAAATCAATTAATCGTGATCACACCAAAAATAAAAATTATTTTAACATAATATATGTGTGTACTATGCATATTTATTTGTATAAAACACAATTGTATATTTAAGAAATAAAACTAAGCAGTAAAATAATAAACATAATTTTATACACATATATATACATATACTTTTTTTAAAAAACTTTTTTTTACTTTTTTTTTTACTAAGATATTAATTCTGGTATTTTTACTTTTTAGTTATTTTATTAATTATTATTATTATTATTATTATTATTTGAGAAATATTATTTTATTAAAATAAAAAAATATTAAAGACATAATTTTGTGATGCCAGTAAATTCTCAAAATTATTATTCTTTATGTTCTTTAATAAATATGTTAATTTTATAATGTTAGTTTTTGCTATTATTGCATTAATTTTATGTCATCATGTGGCGACTCAGAAGTTAAGTCATATTAAATATATTATATTATATAATACTTTTTTACTTTGCTAAGATACTTTTTCTGGTATTTTTACTGAGAGTTATTAGTATTATTTTATTTTATTAAGAATGAATAATGTTTTTGTTATATATATAAGCATATACTGTATACAGTATACAGTACTGTGCAAAAGTCGTAGGCCACTAGTATTTTCCCCAAAAATAGTTTTAAGTGGGTTATTTCTATCTTTTCTCACTGCATTATTACAATTAATGACAAAACTAATGTGTGGAAATGTAAACTGATGTTTCACCTGAAACGCTACCGCAAAAGACACAAATAACCCACTTCAAACCATCTTTTGTTGGTGACAATACTAAGATACTAAAATACTAATACTTCTGCACAGTACTATATATACAGTATATATATATACAGTACACACAGTATGTATATATGTTATTAATACATTCATTCTATTCCATCATGTGGCAACTTGGAAGTTTAGTCACCTAGAAAACACCCTGTTATGGGCTTCTTGGTTATTGGTGATTGGTTTAGAGATTGTTTATCATATGTAATTTATAATTTATATACAACATAAGCTAAATCTGCTGAAACTCAGTGTCAAACAAGCACTTTTACCTCCCTAATGGCACCTCTAACATAAAATACTGTCTCTCTGCTTGTCTGGGAATGAATGCGAAGTGAGCCTGTAAATGAGATTTATGCCTTCAGTGCTGATTTTAGTCCCACTGTAATGCATGCCTGTAACTGCCTCAGGAACATTTATACCGCTGACGTCGGCCTATGCTAATCACCTCATGACTTTGATGTGTCCATCAGGAATGGTGAGAATGCTTGGATTTAGTCTTAAAGGCAAACACACTCTGGGGTGTGCTGATCATCTTTTTGCGCTTGACAAGAAGAAAGTATGGAAAAGTTTCTCACATCTATCACAACAGTCGCTGGGTGGCTGAGAACTGCGCACCAAAGCCACAATTTTCCACTAGTATAATTAGATCATGCCAGTGCTATGAACATTTACCGGCATGTGATGGTTCAAGCATCCATCTCTTCGTTTTTGCTTGGCATTTCATTATTGAGACCTTCTGCATGAAAGAACAACCAATATCCTTCGATATAGGCTCTTCTGGGCCCCAGGTGCTTGACTGTGCTTTGTATTTTGGGATACAACCAGGAGCTGGAGGATGCATTGCAATATCTCTCCTACTCCTATGGCTTTTGGTTAGTGATTTCTGATGGGTTTTTCTTGGGAACTGCTCTTCTTCTCTGAGTTGAAACTATCGTCATGCCAGTACTTGAAGAATGGAAGCTATAGAGCACAACAGTATTGCAGAAATACATATTTCCCCTATATTTTCTAAATTTTATTTTAATTCTTTTTAACAATAACTATATTAAAGTACCAAATTTCAGGTTATACAATATAAATATATATTATAAATAAGCTATTTACACACACACATTATATATATATAGTATACACTACTGTTTAAAAATGTGGGGTCAGTAAGATATTTAATGGTTGTTTCTTTTGCTCATCAAGGCAGCATTTATTAGATAAAAAATCCAGAAAAAAAATGTAATATTGTGAAATATTATTTCAATTTAAAATAACTGTTTTCTGTGTGAATATATTT
>JAUCNO010001308.1:40258-51593 GCA_032353835.1 Enteromius viviparus
GCAAGAGTTCGGCGTTCGGCTCGTTCACCGTCTGCCCCCCAAAAAAGCTTGAAAGGACAGCAGCCAAACTTGAGCGCATAAAAAATGCAATGAGAGAGGATGCTGGACGAGGGAGAATAGGCAAAAAAAGAGTGAATGGAGGGAATATAAAATGACGAAATTAAACTTTTGGTTATCAATTCAGAGACGGTTTCATCAAATTCCACCCATACATTTGTGTAGAACTGTTTTGTACTTCTAGACTGTTTTTATTTCACACCTGATTGAGATAAGATGTCTTTTTACTGGAGTAAACAATATTCTGGATAAATGACTCATATTTTAGATGAAAGCAAAGGTTTGATCTTGAAAGTGTCTTGATGGTGGATTTGTTGTCAGTAATTGATGCACTGGAGTTGTGTGGGTTATTGTTTTTATCAACTGTTTGGGCTCTCGATCCAAACCTGGTCCCATAAAAATATGTACCTCTGTGCACTTTTTGTGCAACACCATTTTTATGTACCTTAGTGGATGTTTCACTGCAGTTTTAAAGAAAAATGTCCATTAAGTGTGCTAAAACACAGGTTGAACCTTGACACGTTTTTTTTATTATGTTGATATAGTAGGTACATATTGCTGTGTTTCAATTCAAATGAGCAACCGAACAAACTGTCTATGAAAAACCCACATATGAGTTTTACTGCCATTAGAGCTAATTTTTTATTTAAAGAGCTGCAGTCATATGTACTTATTGGTACGTATTTCGTGTCTTGCTAAAAGTGCACCAAGGTATGTTTATGCCATGAGACCAGGTACGATCATTCTGATGGCACCTATTCACTGCAGAGCAGCCATTAGTGAGCCAGTGATGTAATGCTAAATTAAAAAAAATATATTCAGACGAAGAAACACTCATCTACATCTTTGTTGGCCTTAATGCTGCAATTTTTTTTTTTTAAGGATGGTGATCCAAACATTTCTTTTCGACTTTAGAGTGTTCCAGTCATGATTTGTTACAGACTTTTCCCCAGATTTTCTCCTACCTCCATGTGAGAATAACCAACAGAATTTCATTATCAATGCTGCTGTCTTGTAAATGATATCTAATTGGGCTTTTCACTGAAGTAGAGCTTGATTGATCTCCACAGGTCGGATTTCTGACCTCAGGCACTGTTTCTTTGGTCATTTTCAAGTACAAGGTGGGAGAAGTTCTGAGCTCAACCATCCATCCTACTTCCTCAATTACTTCCTATTGACTAGGTGGGCCAAGCTGCCAATTAGGAGCCATTGATGTGTAAACATGGGTGCAATGTGTTAATGCTTTCTTCTGTTGGCCACTAGAAAGTTTAAACGGTTTGGATTGAGTTCTTCTAACATTTTAAATGGTCTTTTTGGATTTGAATCAAAGGTTTCTGCCACTGGCATGATCTTTGTCAGAAATAAAACTGTAAAAAAAATCCTTAAAAAACATTTTATTTGGTACATTTATTTTAGGGCATTTTATGACATTCTAATACTCAAATGACTTAAAATATAGACTTAAGTACCCCTAGAAGTCATATTCTTTTCCAAGTCTATTGTTTTAAATGAAGGCTTCAGGAGTTTTTCACATGTATTCTCTTATGGGCTGAATAGAAAGAAGCCTTCTCATATTCAACCTGTGATGCCTTCTCATTATAAAATACAATTTGGCTTTGGTGTGCAAAACAGCTTTCAAAACCCTCACAGAAATGTCATTTAGTCACACCACACTGACAATATAGAGCATTCCTCCCATAAAAAATCTTCTAATTATCTGCTTTTGTCAGCAGGGGTGCAGAAACTATTAGAAAATGTGTGGGGGGCAAAATCACATTTTTCCGACTGCCTTCAAAGTAATGAACGTCCTGAAAAAATATCATATTACTTGAAATATAAATGCAGGCTTGAGTTTATTCAGATGGAATGGCAGTTAATCACAAGTCTTGCCGTAGCCGTCATCTAAAGCCCCTCAAGTCATGTGATCTTTATTCTACAGTAAGCCTGTTTTGATGTTTTGTCCATAATCAGCGGATGGCCTGCAGGAAAGCTGAGAGGTGTGGGTAGTTCATCAGCCTGCTCGATGTCTGTTGTTTTTCTCCGGTTGTTTGTCTGGGAGTGAAGCTATTAGACAATGACTGCACATTTTATGAGCTCATTTCTGCCCATACTAAACACACATTCGGTTCCCAGGATGCTCTGCAGAGGAAGGCGGGGGAGTCTGCTGTCAGTGAGCACAGAACCCTGATCGGCAGTGAATGATAATTCGCATTAGGTAAGTTTTGGATTTTTTTATTTGACAGTGGACTTTAGCAGTGACAGATTAAATGTGATGTATTTTGTGTGTGTGGTGAAATACATTAGAAATCCATGAATGCACGTTATATTAGCGATAAACTGCAACAATTGCCAGGCCTATAAACTTGTGATAGATCTCCTTTGTGTATATTTTAGATTTGTTTAAGATGGATCACGTTCAATTTTTTTCACGTTCAAGTATTTTAGTAAATTTAAGAGAGAAAAAAGATGCTCGTTTAGTTAATCATACTTAACAAGCCCACACAAACACACACAATTACGAAAATACTTTATAGCTAGTGATGTGCATTTGTAATTGTGCATGTATATAGCTTTTATATTTTGGGGTTGGTAAGTTTTTGAAAGAAGTCTCTTATGCTCATCGAGGCTGTATTTGTTTAATCACAAATACAGTAAATATTACAATAATATTGTGAAATATTATTACAATTTAAAATAATTGTTTTCTTTTAGAATGTAATTAATTCCTGTGATCAAAGCTGGATTTTCAGTATCATGACAGATGACTGTTTACGCCACTGAATGAAAATATAAAAAAAGGTTACTGCAACTTTTGATCTCACAATTCTACTTTTTTTCCTCAGAATTGTGAGAGACAAAAAGGCAGAATTACATAATATAAGCTCTCAATTGTGAGTTATGAAGTCAGATTTGTGAGATAGTTATAAAGTTGCAATTCTGCTAACATAATTTTTTCCCGCTCAAAATTAGACTCACAATTGCGAGTTTATATCTCACAATTCTGAGAAAAAAATGTTATCATTTTTTATTCACTTGCAGAAACAGGCTTCCATATTCTTTAGTGTCACATTATCCATCAGAAATCATTCTAATATGCTGATTTGCTGCTCAAGAAACATTATTATCAATGTTTAAATCAAATTTGATCAATTAAATGCATCCTTAGTGAATAAAAGTGTTAAAATCATTTTAAAAACTTTCATAATTTGAATGGTAGTGTATATTAGTAACTTTTTTGTTTCTTTAGAGCAACATGCATTGACTAATCGTTCACAAAAAAAACATGAATGTATGCTTAGAAAGTAATCTGGGTCAATTTTGGGTTAATGTTGATCTTATGATAGACAGAAAATTAGAGTCTGAAATAGAGCCTGCATGAACCAGAGGGTTACATCTGAATGACATCTTCAGATCAGCCACAACAACATTCATCATCAGCCCCACCTGGGACCAAAGGGTCTTATCACCATGGAGATAGATGGATGTGTGGGTGGTGTGATCAGTTTAGTCCTGAACAGCTGAAGACACAAACAGGTGGTTTAACATCCTGCATTACTGGAGGAACTGTGCCTGATACTGTACTTACAGTCTGTTCCAGCTCTAAATGATGCCTGAGATCTCACAGAAATAGAATCATACATTATTAGATCTTCAAGGACCTCTGAAAACATTGATCTTGGGGTTTGGAGGCCTGCCTTCTTCAGATAACCACAACAAAAAATAGTAGCCTCTTGTTTAAAATAACAAATATGCGACCCCGGGATGATTTTGTACAATATGCACTAAGAAAGTTTTTTAGAAAGTACATTTCTTTTGATCTTTAGAAATGCTCAGTTGTTTGTCCTAGATATCAATGAGATGAAATAGAGAGGAAAAAGGTATTATTTATTAATGTAATGCTTCTCAGAATTTTCAAGTGTGCTAATCAAAAATTAAAGATTTCAGGATAAACTTAAGCAATTTTTTGGATTTCTCATTTAAAAATAAGTAGGATTTCTCATTAGAAGAAGGCCAAATTATTTGACTCTCCACAATTAATTTTCATTGGTCCATCCACTATTGTGTGCATTGCTGAGGAAACCACTTCTGCTGGCAGAGAATGAATTTGCATTTTCAATAAGCCCTTTAGCAACATATTTCTGTTGCTCACTTTTTTCTGTTTTCTGCAGCACTCTTCTTTGTCAAGAAAAAGGATGGGAGCCTACGACCATGCATCGACTACCGGGGCCTTAATGACATCACTGTTAAATACCGTTATCCCCTACCCCTTGTTCCATCAGCCCTAGAACAGCTTCGCACTGCCAAATACTTCACTAAATTGGACCTTTGGAGCGCGTACAATCTCATCCGCATTAAGAAGGGAGATGAATGGAAGATGGCTTTTTCCACAACCACAGGTCATTATGAGTAACTTGTTATGCCCTTTGGACTGTCAAATAGTCCCTCTGTTTTCCAGTCACTAGTGAATGAGGGAGTTACGATGGATGATAAGAAGGTGGAGTCAACTGACCAAAACCCTGCACGGTCAAAGAACGCCAGCGTTTCCTGGTATTCGCCAACTTTTACTGGCGAATCATCCGAAATTTCAGTCAGGTAGCCGCCCCACCACACTTCAATGGAATCCAGAAAACGATCAGACCTTTCAGGAGATCAAGCAACGGTTTACCACAGCCCCCATTCTACACCACCCTCATCCTGACCTGGAGTTCTTCGTAGAAGTGGGTGCCTGTAAACAGTGTAGTAGGGGCCATCTTGTCAACGCGCCAAGGCAATCCAGCTAAACTGCACCACTGTGCATTCTTTCCCGCAAATTAAGTCCAGTGGAACGAAACTATGACGTCAAGGATCTAGAACTACTAGCCATGAAGGCAGCATTTGAGGAGTGGCGTAACTGGTTGGAGGGAGCAAGAAAACATTTTCTGGTGCAAACAGATCACCGGAATCTCGAGTACATCCGCTCAGCAAAACTACTAAACTCCAGGCATGCTCGATGGGCATTGTTCTTCACCAGATTCGACTTTACAATAACCTCCTACAGACCAGGCTCAAAGAATGGGAAGGCAGACTCACTCTCCCGCCAATTCTACAGTCAAATTCACAACCACCTACCAGAACCTCTGAATGTCCTCTGTCCTCCTCTTTTATTATTATTTTATTATTTATTATTATTTTATTATGGCTTATTGGTGTTTTGTAGTTTGACTGCAGGTGAAATATCTGTTTTTATTTATCACACAAGAAAGAAAAAAAAGAAAGAAAGGAATAATTTAATTTTATATGATTTTCTTGGTTTACTGTGCCTTTAAATTATATATAATTCAGCAGAATGTTTATATTCAGTGAATTTTTGTCATTAAATCTAGTGTGCAGAACTCTTTCTCCTTTGTTTGATATACAGTCTCCCTCAGTCTGTATGACAGAGACCCAGTCCTAATCAAATTTGGGATCTTCTCTAAATGACTGAAGTGACCCATGAGTCTAATTCTGGAAATCTTGACATTTTCAGGCAGACCGAATCCATCAGCGCTCATGGGTAATATGTAGTTGGTGAAATGAGTGTCACCTATAAGGCCTCGCCAGGTCTTTGTTCAAGTGAATTTCCATTTCACCTCTTGTAGATGGTAATAAGTCCCAGACCGAATGGAGATGTGCGTTTTTCTGCTCATCGGCTCAGCTGAGGGCGGCCGTTCCATCGGGAAATAACTCAGCGTCGCTCCCAGTGGAAGTCGAGTTTTCAATTTCCTCAGCTTATAGAGATGTATTGGCCAATGAGTGCTCCTTCTTTCCCCTGTTGAGCCTCTGCCAGACTCTAATGTGGACTCTCCTTCAAACTGTCACGCTTATACCTGCATGATAGCAGTGAAACTAATGATTGTATTAGCATAAGTGCTGGTACAGGAGGTCAGCGGTAACCGTGTAAAGATGCCGGGTGCATGCGGCTCAATGAGGAGAACGCTAGGCTAATATAGACAAATATGTGCCCGGCGCTTGTCAAGATCCCGTTTATCACAATATGTGCCGTTATGTATCACTGAGAAGAAACGTTCCATATGCTTTCTCCATTTGGTGCACAGCTTGCAAAAAAGTTCATTTCAGACTTTGCTACACATGATAAATCTTAGTTATTGTAGCCCGAAATGTGAGGCATCAGACTCAAATTGGATTTGTGGGGAAATGGAGGGTTTGATGAAACCGTGATAATTCTCGCATTGATCATCTCACTGTCAGTTATAATCCAATTAAAACAGATCGCCTGGATCTAACCTGGTCTCGCTGTTGTCCTCCTCTCTCGTCCTCTCTCTGGAAAACTCTAATGAAAGAAAAAGGCTGAGATGAAGCATGCTGGACATGCAACAGCTCAGTACGTTCAGGGCTAATTTAGACTTTAGAACAAAAAAAAATTTTTTTGTCTCAGGTGTAATTGGTTCTTTGTTTTCAAATAAAATGTTGATCACGATACTCCAAAAACTGTGTTAAAAAAAGGTTACTTTTACTACATTTTAAAGAAAATTAAATGGGAATGAAATAAATAATTGAATAAAAATTTTGTTTGAAAATTTAAAAAGTAAAAGAATACATAAAAAAAAACACTAGAATTCAAACCTATATGTGATTTAACACTAAAGAAAGAATATAATTGCACAACTAAATCTGTTTAATAAAAAATTGCAGTTAATGCACATGACCTGTGTACATTTACTTTTATTGTTTTTTAAAAGTATTTTAAAATTACAACATAATACACATGAACTTTAACATCTAATTATGCATGCTGCTATATTTAATTAAACCACAGCTATGCATTATTTTGTGACTGGCATACTCTAAGCGATTTGAATAAAGGATATGGGAAAATAAACATGCATACAGCTAATAGAATATGCATTTGAACACTTACCAGAAATTAATTGCTTACTATAATGAGGGTTTTTATATTACACCATAAAGAATCATCAGTGCAAATGGGCCAATAATGCAACTGTGTGTGTGTGTGTGTTCCACTGCACGTTAGATGATGGGTATCAGGGCAGATTAAATGTATTCATGCTTCGTTTAGTTTCATTACCCTGACAGTAAAGTTCAACAAACCAGGGAACTCGAATGAGGCGATGATCACTGAAACCTTCGCCCATTGCAGGCTGATCAACACTTTCATTTAATTCAGCCCACTCAATGCAGAGTTACTGCCATTAAAAACACATTTAAATTTATTTAAACTTTATTAGAAAAATTCCTCATGTCCTAATTACTCCATTTATCACAGTCAAACTGGATATTTGTTTTATTAAAACTTTTTGTGAAAGTTAATTAGTTTCAGAGCAGTACCTTTTCCTTAAAAAAAAAAAAGGTAAGGTTTTTGCCCATGCAAAATTGTATTATAATATTATATATATTATATATATATATTGTATTATAATATTAATATATAATATTTCTTAAAATGTATCCATTTTAACATTGGAATGAAGTGTAAAATATTTTTGTAATTTGAGTACTTAAGTAATTTTTTCCTCCTCTTTGATCATAACTTTATTTACTTAAATTCTTTTTAATATTACAGAATGTTTTTTTTTTTCTTTTTACATTTTTACATTTTTATTTCGTTTTGTTTTTGTTTTTTTTTCCTGAACTTTTTTGTCCATGCAAACCATGCTAGGATTTTGTGAAGTAATGCAAATTCAAATATCTCCCCCACAGGTCTCTGGTTTGAATTGGATCTCTCCTTCAATTTGGGGTATATTTTTTCTAGTTTAATCTACTAAAATAATAGTAATATATCCACTATTTTCAAAAATCAACAGTTATGAGAAACTTTGAAGGTGTTTTTACTGACTAAATCTTGAATACATACAATATCACGGATTCATCAATCATAGCTATAACAAATTTCTCCAGCAGTCCAGGATTTAAGCAGCTTTTCCATGTTTGACGCTTACACAATGTGAGTTAATTGTCGTTGGTACTCTGTGCCTTGTGATGGACTAGGGGGAGACTCGCGCTATAATGCTCTTGTGTGTGGAGCCACGGTCTAATTGCATTTGGACAAGAACAAAGCTACTTTCTTAACACACTCTCAAGCAGATGGAAGCAGGACAGACCGTACAGTAATTAACAAATCTGATGGAGTACAGTTAGCGAATAGCGTTCATTATGCTGCAATTTTCTGTTCCTTTTAAATAAAAGCACCCAATACTACAAGCATTTGGGTTTAATTGCAATTAATTAAATTCTCAGTGAATGCCACACATCAGCTGGAAAATGATGTCAGCTCATGGTAATTCTTTGTTTTGTGTGTAATTTTAAACAGAAGTTGTTTTTCTAGAGGTCAAAAGATACTCGACGCTAAACGAAAGAGCTATTGTTACTACAAGCCATGTGTTCCACACTTCATACAGATTAAAATCAGATGGGAAATCTGTGGAACTGCAATAATGATCAAATCAGCTAAATATGCTAATTTGTGCGAGGAATTATGATGTTTCATGTTGAGCTTTTCATTACATTTCAGCTTAAATTGCAGTCTATTTTTTGTACCATGTAATTATTTGGATTCAGAAGATTTTTTCAGTTGAATTAGTTTTTATTTTTCGAATTTTCTGGTTTTATTTAAATTTGATAAGTTTTAGACATTTTGTGGGCGTTTTGTCATTTTACTTGTGCTGCCCAGGGAGAATATTCAGAGTTAGGAGGGCTGCCAAGCCCTGGGGTGAACAGCCTTAAGGGCTCTGGAGGGAGAGGCAGACGGCCAGTTCCTGGTGCTCCCCTGGTTAAAATTAAGGAGGAGCTGGGGAGGAGATGGGATTCTAAGATGGAGATACGGAAGGAAGGAGATCTGGTTATTTATAGGGTGAGGCTAGATTTGATAGGGAGATGAGATAAGTGAAAGATTGGAGAGGCGGAGATCGGTAAGGATTACCTACACGCACTCATCCCGGAATTGGTTTTATAAACTACATTTAGAATTTTTAAACAAACTGTATTACAGACTCTAAAGAATAATATCAGCTTGGGGAAAATTGGTGTTATATGACCCCTTTAACATTTATTTCAAGAAACATTTTTATTTATTTATTTTTTAATACAGTTTTAGTTTACTATAATGACCCTATACACTACCTTTTATGTTTTTATATATTTTGTTTTCGTTGAAAAAAAAAAAAAAAGAAGGTCACTTTATGTTTAGATATGATCAAGAGCAACGTGGAGATTCTTCAGAATATCTCCTTTTGTGAAAGTTTTATTATTATATATAGAATTAAATATATAATAGATTATTTAGAACAATATTACAGTGAATAAATGATGACAGAAATTTCTATATAAACTATTTTTGTTTCCTCAGCTGTGGAATTCTGGGATAGCAATGTGTCAATGCCTTCAAAATCCCAGCGGATGCAGTTGGTCATCCAGCTATTGTTCACTATTTTTATTCAAGAATGTTTAGTATTTGTTAATCGTACTCATCTGACATACTGCTTTCTGCATAATGTGTGGCAGGGAATGTTAATATTAATGCTGGATTTAAAATCCTTAACTTCTTTTTGCTTTGAGCTCAGTGTTAAAACACTGGCGGAACTACACAGGACAAAATGAGCTATTTCATGTGCTGCTCCTGATTCACTTTTGGCTAAATTATCATAGATCCATATTCATCAGAAAGAAGAATAAAAGTGGGACAGTGTGGCTGATTTGGGCCGAACGCTCAGGGCATTTATTATGTACTGTTTGCACTCCTCTCAGCAAGGCTTCTGCCTACAATAACGAACTTCTAACCTGCCCATAGGGAAACATTTGTATTCCACTATCAGTATATGAAAATAGGAAGTAAAAGTAAATCAAACTATTTTCAAAGTAAAATAACAGCACTGTAGGGAGTCTGGAGTTCTGCGCTCTCATTCAAATCTCTAGTTTAACCACATTCGCTCCATTGCGTCCTCTGCAGGGACACCGAATGTGACGTCCGTCCAATAGCTTTTTGAAAACATGCCGGACCACCAGCATGCTGAATTCATTTACGACTACTTTAAAACCTGCGGCTCTTCAGTATCTTCAGTATAACACAATGAGCTGGGTTGAGTTGTTTTTCCTGAAGTCATCTGAGTCTCAGCAGGGATAGGAAATGCACAGACTGTGGAAGAATGTGCTTTCATATAAAAGCAAATGACTTGTGCATGGAGACAAGACATTAACTCTAATTCTCAATATTATTCTCATTTATAATGTCTTGCAATTGCAGTTTTAACTTTTGCATGTTTTCAATTAATTGATTGCACACACACACACACACACACACACACACATACATACATAAAGTACATACAGTATGTGTGTGTATATTAAGGGTGGGCATGGATATTTTTTTTTAATCTAGATTAATTTTGAAATTAATCTAGATTGAAATGGCTCATTTGAATTCTGCCAAATGCATTTAGAATATGTGTGGTACCTAAATAGTGACTACAAGTAAAGCAAAATTAAACATGGGTTTACCACAAAAAAATATCATAATAGAACTAAAGTAACCACACATTAACATGGTTTTGGTGTATTTGCCATTTAGCTTCACCTTGGTATTTGTGATTATACTAATTGTAATCAATCTGAATGACTGAATAGCAATGGACGCATACAGAGCGCGTGATCTCTGTGGGACAAGGATGTACAAAACAGACCCTCTCACCTCTGTAATAAACACGGAGGTGTTAGTCCTGTCTGAAATGGTACATAAAAATCACGGACGACAGGTGATAAGAATCGAAGCTCACATATACAGTAGTTTAGAAAACTAGTCCGTTCCGAATAGGGCTACAGTGCAATTCGGTATAATATCTGTGCTACAATGTCAAGGTGTGACTCCGGTCTTACACTGCACGCGTAAGCAGCATGTATGCAGAGCAGGAGCAGCGCACGCCAATTGTACTTTCATTCTGGCAGTGTTTGTCACGCGCTGCTGAACTGCGGCTTGTACTGCAGTAGGCTATAGAAAAGCATTTTATTTCAGAATTTTCCAGCGTTCTTCTCGGAACACTGTGTGCCATGTGCTTTGATTTATGTCATTACCAGCATACTTTGTTATGCGACTGTATATTATTCTATATTTAATTCTATAAACCGGCAAAAGTCGCGCATTAACATGCAGATAATGGACCAGCACTAGTGTATATTAGGGTTGGGTCGATAGACGATGCCATCGTCCATCACCGATGGCCGATAGACATCACGATGCTGAGCTGGCATCGCGATGCTCCGCTCCGTCGCAGAAGCAGCAACAAGCTCG
>JAUCNO010001309.1:0-12144 GCA_032353835.1 Enteromius viviparus
TACATACTAGATACACATCTAGTTACTATGAAAGTACACGGGTACTAGGGACACTTAATATAAAGTGGGACCAAAAATTTTAATTTTGAAAAAGTTATGAAGAAAAGGAGAATTTAGAGAAAAAGGGAAGTCATATTGCTACAGTTATAAGAAATAAAAAGCAGCAAATGTTGGAAAGTTACAATTACAAACCTAAAATCATTAAAAAAAAAAAAAATCACAGTTGCAAGAAAGCAAATTGTGGGATTAAAATCTCAATTTTGAGAAATAAGGTTATGAATTTTAAAAAATAATCCCAATTATAGGAAAGTTGGTTTTATGAGGTATAAATATTCCAATTGTAAGATATAAAGTTACAATATATAATATTGCAAGATACAAATTTACAATACAGTACAATAAATAAAATAGCAATTATCAAAAAAAATAGTTGCAATTGTGAGAAATAAAGTTGCAGTTACAAGAAATGTTTACAAATCGCAGAAAAGAAAATTGTGAGATTACAATATTAATTTTGTAAAATAATGTTTATTAGGTTAAGTGAGATTGGGAAACTAAATTTACGAGAGGAGGATATGAAAACATATTTCAAGATAAAAAGTCGCAATTACGAGAAACAAACTTACAACTGTCAGTTAAAATTGAGAGTCACAAATGTTATATATAGTGTCATATTGCAAGTTATGAGAAAATTTCCCAATTATAAAAACTATAAAAAAAATATATTTTTCTTTTTCTTACAATATTTATTTCTTTATAGAAATGGAATTATAAATTTCACCAAATTAAATCATCTCCTACCTCTACATACTAAAATATAAATATTTTAAGAAAGATATTAATTTTAATTCTGTCATCATTTACTATTGTGGTTTGATATGTAAAAGTGCAGCATGAACATTTAACAAAATCTCTCCTTTTGCATTCCACAGAAGACGCTCATACTCCATCTGAAAAACACATCTGAACCTCCTTATCTCTCACTACACTGCTCTTTCTCTCTTTCCCCCTGCTCAGAGGGTGCCTGAATTGTTGAGTTTCCCCATAGCAGGTTCATTATTCATGAACAAGAGTCTGCCTCCATGAGAAAACCTCCCCACGCACACCGGCCTGATTTATTGGCACTCAGACGTCAGTAATCAATGCAATATTTTATCCGCATCTCAACAGCAGCAACTCAGCGGCTTCCTACAGACCCTTCCAATCCCCACTGAGAACCCCCACCGTCAGCCTCCCACCTACGTCAACACCTTCCTATAGCTCGGAGACTCTAGCGGCTCCCTGTAGAGACCTCCGGCAACACACAAAAAAAAAGAGAGAAAAGCATTAAAACTTACTAATGAGGTAAGTCCAGGCCTTGCATTCACAAAGAATCTCATTACTGAAGCAATACTCGCGGTCACATTGACACATCCAAGAAGAATCAATCACAAAATCTAGTGAACCATTTCACTACATAGGCAGGTGTCTCATTAGGGAGTAGCCATCATAGTGCATTAAGAAAAGCTTTTGAAACTCTCTATATAGGAGATATACTGTATATTCCAAAACCCATAAACCAGCACAGGCTGGTCTGATGGACTGAGAAGTGCCCGAACCCCTTTAAGACTAGCCTGACAAACCAACTAAGAGCAGAAAACAAGCTATGGCTGGTTTAAGGTTTTTACTTTTAGCAGAGCAAACCTGAACTCTTGAGATTTGACAGTTGGTTTCAATAGTAAACTGTTAGCATGTTGCTAAGCTAACAGTCTGATACTGTGAGAAGCATAAAAAGGTATTCCATTTCTAGCAGACAGCTGTGTATTTTTTTATCATATTGGACAAGTGGTTTAACCACGTTTACCTTTCCTGTTTTGATTACCAATTATGTTGCAAAGCATTCTGGGATTGCCTTTACCATGCAGCGCAGCAAGAATTGGGCCAAAACACGAAAGGACACTACATAACTATACTACTTGTACGCCTTAAAAGCAAAGTTTTGCAACAAGCAGCTCTACTCGGATGAATATGGATGTGACAGCAGAGGCACATTTGAATATGCAAATCTAGTATGCAATTATCTTTACTGTGTGATGTCCCAGTAGCTAAATATTTCAGTATTTCAGCGTGGTAGATGGGAAAATCATTCTATGCTTGCTAGAAATCTGTAATTAAAGATAATGTATGGTGTGGAAACTTATCAAGAGCACTCATTTACATCACTTCACATGCTTATTAGCTTCATTTTAGCAAACAAACTGTAATGGGCGAGTATAAATGCACTTTTTCAAATAAGGTCACGTTTATTAATGGCATAACCTGACTGTGCAGATTAAATTATTAATAACTAAATGAAAATAATATATAATAAAATAAAAAAATATATTAGATTTCAGACAAAATGTGTTACATTCCCTGGTCACCCATACATGAATATCTTGCATATAGGGATTTAAAGAGGATTAATTGCTCTGACATCTTTATTTCGAGGATAGAAACACTGGAAGCTTCATTCACAGTGGCGAGTTAAAACCTTTGACATGCTGTGAGAATTTCTGAACAACTTTAATTTGTGGCTTATTGAGTTTGAGGATTATTCCCAAGAAAGCATGAACCCATTATAGAGGGTCAAAAGGTGAAAGCCTGTAGCTCTCATTAAAAATAAAGCGAGTGCTACTGTGAATAGGCAAAATAATATCCAAACTCACCAGCTGCAACAATTTTATGAATTCTACATTTTTTTAACTGTTGCTTAAGTTTCACAATATATATAACAACAATAATAGTAACCGGAAAGACATGTAAAGGACAAAAATGTGCAATGAAGATGAACAATTATTCTATTAATCGAAACCATTCAGTTGGGGTTACATTATAAATATTCCTAAAAGTTAATTTACGTTTTTCAGAGTACAGATCTTGGCAGTGCAAGCTGAGCTTATTTTCTGTTAAATAAGATCCACTCACATTATGAATGCAAAGAGAGCCGGTTTCTTTTTATTAAGTTAAGATTTGGGAATGAAAGAGGTTAGGTTTCTTTCGACTTGGTTACTTTAAAGTGAACAAATGCGATAAATGGAGAACAATTACCGTCAAACCAAACCAGAAATGCTCTCAAGCGCTCAAATAACAACAGTCTTGACCTTTGGGATCCATCGGGATGCTCTCGACATGTGACAGCCAACAGTTCAAACCTTAAAAGTAGGGGATGCACTGAATCTGGTACACCCACAATTAAAATCCACACAATGTTTAGTTTGAATGTCACATTTTCTAAGTTAAATAGCTTGCGAATGCTGTTGTGTGTCGATTTTAAGTGCTGCCAAATCATACAGTGGAACGCCAGGCATAAAATGGACAGCCTTGCTTTCTTAAAAAGCTAATTCAGTTATACTTCAGATTTTATTTATATTTATACACGCTATCTATAATTAGACGGCTTGTCTTTGGAGTCCTTCGCTCCGTTTGAAACCTATAAAGACTAATTAAACAGTGTCGGAGGATAATGTGATGTACGGATCTCTCCTGCAGCACTCCCTGTTGTGTTTTTCCTCTCTTGTGTTTCTCATCCCTTTGGACTTAATTTGATTCTCTTCTGAAATGAAAATGACTGCCGGGTATTTTTGTGTTGTAATTAGTACTCCTGCTAACTGAGCCGGGACAGTTTTGGACTTAATTATGCGTCATTGTAATTGATTTGATAAAGGTGCATATGCTTTGGGTCCTCTCTTTTCATTAGGAAACTGTGCTTGGGGTTGTTGTGAACTTTAAAACACAGCAGCTGTTGCTATATAGTATGCATTTTGACACTTTTAGAAATTTAACCCTTAGAGAGTTAAGCTTAGACATTCTTTACTTTTTTCACTTCAAAGGAATTGCACAACAACTTTGCGCAATTAAGTAGAACAACTAAGTAGAAGAGGAACATTTGGTCAACATTTACTCTATTGACTCAATCCACATTTTGAACACAAAAGAAGAAATTTTGAAGGAACGATTCCCTTTGACTTTCATCATTCGAATAGAGGGGCAGAAGGAAGAAAGTGTTTCAAAAGTCTACAGGGCCAAAAGCGCCTGTAGGTTGAAAAAACAACCACTTACTAAACACAACAAACGCGCATACCCTGCGTTCTAATTTAGCATCCTGTTTATTATTTGGCCCTGGAGTAAGATTAGATTTGTACTACTGGTAGACAGACACCGAAAAACATCGGTAGAAACGTAATCACGAGTTGGAAGGCAGGGGCTTACGAAACCCTTCAGGGTTTTTAGTCATCGAAGATGAACCACGAGGATGACAACGAACCACATTGATGATGCGGCTAATTTTCGAACACTCCAGGAGAAGATAAACAGAGCTAATGAAACATAAATGAATCATTGACTCGCTTGAAGATTTGGTTTTGTACTCCAATAAACAAATCAAGGCTAGTAGCTGTTTGACGTTAAATCAACAAGGATGTGTCATGCATTTTTGTAAGGAACGGAACACCCATTATATGATCTGTGAAATGCCTCAGTTAATGGATTTAATTGCAGTGTGCTGTAGGACCACAGTGCTTTAAGTGCTGAAGCCGCCTATAGAGTTAGACATTATTAAAGGCTTTGATTTTTCTCTTATTTACTTACAGTACTGTAGCACTCAACCGAGCATTGCTAATTTCATTTCACACGAGCATATGGAGAATTGCAGATTCACAATCACTGCAGTCCAAAAAAAATGCGAGCTAGTGTTGCATCAAAGCTTGTAACGCACAGAAGACGTCGCATCCAACTCACGTGCATGATATTGTTGTTAAAATATGGAAAGGAAGAGAGTTTCCCACCTTCTGGGAGCTGCAGCAGGGGATGATGGGTAAGTGTTTGTTTGTGTACGAGAAACAATATCGTCTCAATAGCAAGTTTTCAGCAATTTTCAGCTCTGTTAGACCATGTTTGCTGTGGTGTTCCCCTCTTGGCAATACAGTACCTAGGAAGGAAAACAGCCTTTAAGATCAACATCGCTTTCAGGAAGTCGGCAGGACCACATTTATAAAGTATTACAAAGCAAGGATGTGTGCAAAGGAAGTAGAGTGCACCTCATGAGACTGAAGTTCTCAGAACAGGCAAGGAGACTAGAAGGAGAAAGATATTAGGCCTATGCGTCAATCCAGTAAACAAAATTACTGATGAAAAAATTGCTTAACACGTTTTTTTTTTTGTTTTTTTTCAACAACAACAAGTATATGAAGACAGAATATATGAAAACTAGGCTATACATCAGAAAAATGCTTTATATAATGTGAAATGGAGAAGTTTAGCAACATGTCCTCCGAGCAATATTCCGTATAGGTCGTTTGTGGATAGCGGCCAAATACGACCCACCAGAGTGTATGCTTCACTTGCGCCCCTATTGTTGGTGTAAAGTTGGTGTAGCTCAGGGTGTAGAGTGATGCGTTATAAGATGAGACGTGACCGTGTGATTGTGGGATTGAACCCAGGGAATGCATGTGCTAGTCAAACCCAAAACATGATTTTGCATTCTTTTTGTAACGGGAACGTTTAGTGGTGGGTTAGGTGTGGTCATTCCTTCAAATTAAACCTACTGTAAAAAAAAAATAAAAATCCACACTGCATTTAAATAAAACATGCATTTTGAGTCAGACGCAATACAACATTGTCATTATTTTTGGCTTAAAAGCATAAATATTAGGGGTGTCAAAATTAATAGTTTCTATGATGCATCGCGGTGCAGACAAGGACAATTCAGTATCGGTTCAGTAAGAGACCATAACCGATTATAACGTACTGACGTTTCTGATGTCATTTGCCACACACATGCTTGGTCGCAGTACAATACAATGGCTCACGTCGGTTTCTCACTACACGGTGAGCAGGGCGTAAGCAGCGTGTATTTTTTCGGTGCCCATGTTAACATATGACAGCTTTCACACAGCACGCCTGGGCAGCGGGGCGGCGGCGTGTAGAGCAGGAGCGGCTGTGCTGCGATTGTTTCGGCGTCGAGTCTATTTTTTCTGGGCTGCTTATACGCTAAATTCAAGTGACAGTGCGTTGTTCTTGATCTAAACTGATGATGTAAAAGATGTAGTGCTTGTGACAGATAATGCGTCGAAGATTCATCGCTGCAGCTCAATTCCCTCACGTTTAATGCTTCGCGCATACAATGAATTAGGCGTGGCAGCACACGCTTAAAGTGGCTTTTGGCCAATATCCGCCAAATATCAACATTCCTCAGGCTCCATCGCAGCACCACAGCCACTGTCTAAAAGTCAAACAGCAATAGCTTGGCTTCAGAAATCACAAGCTGATAACTGATCTCAGAAGAGAGCAATCCGACAGTGTCTCCCATTGCTCCTCTAAATGCTACTTTAGTTTATAAATTATATAATATAATTTCATGTTTATACAGTTTTCAAGAAGTGTGTTTTCATTGAGAAGGTAAAATTAAAGTTTTAGTTGATATATCTGACTGTTTCTGTTTATTAAAAAAATTATTTACATTACATACAAAATCGAAAATTGAGTAGGCAATGCATCGTCAATGTATTGTGATGCATCGAGATATTGTATTGAACCGAATCGATAACATAATAACCGTAATCGAACCGAACCGTGACACCAGTTTAGGTTCACACCCCTAATAAATATAGGCTAAATACGGTACTTGGACAAACAACCTATAAGGTCGTGTTTTTGTTGGAGGACAGTCTCAAGTTTACAAATCCCCAGAATGAATATGGAATTCGTTAAATCCATTATGTGTGAATTAGAGCAGAGTAACTGTAATGGTAACTGTAACAGTAAACTGTAACGTTATGTTGTTGAGTTTGGAGACCCTAATGCATATGTCCAGCTGTTTCCTTTCAACCAAAAATCTTTCAAAAGTATGACCCAGAAGAGAGTAGTCACTAAAGTGAATTTGGGTACCACTTGAGTCAATCTGTGAAAAAAAAAAGTGGATAGTAATATATTTCGGTAACATGAAACACTTTGCTGTTACTACGGTTTATCTGAAGCTATTCACATTAGACCAAATGTTTCATAGAGGATGAAACAGAGGAGATGAGAAATCAATATAGTTAATTTAAATCAAATTAAAGACATTCTATGCAAAATGGAGTGGGTAACCATTACCATTTTTTTCTGTGTGAATTAGTGAAGGGTAACAGATTTCGGTAACCTGTAACACTGGGTTGCCAGATTTGGTCCCTCTGCTGTATATTTTTGTTTACTTTAGACCAAAATGCTGTCTAGATGTTTAAACAGATGTTTATACTTCAACCGAACAAAATTAGGATAACATTAACGCCATTCTGTGTGAAATAGAGGGCACTTACAGATTTTAAGTTACCCGTAATATTGTTTTCATCGAACTTGGTGATCCTGCTGGGCAGGCTTTAGACCAAAAACCATGGAGAAAAAAAAAAAAAAGATTAGACATCATTGGAGTGAATTTGTTAACATTACAATCATTCGGTGTGAAACAGACTAGGGTAACCAATTTTGGTAACATGTAACACTGGGTTGTCAGATATTTGTAGCTGTTCACATCTAATGAATCAGAACACAGTACTTTATAAAATACAGAAGAGTGAAATTTAGACATCACTAGGATGAGTCTGAGATGTGTCATAGACAGTCTGTCCAAAATATCTATAATTATCTATTAATAAATATAAATTAACCTGCTGAAGAGTTTATTTAATGTGTCTGTTTCTCCACAGGACTACAACAGCTGATTATAACAGAAAACATTTGCAACAAAAGACAATAACCTGCATGCTTGGAATTAAACACCACCCAAAGATCAGAATTCCTGCCATACTCCTGATTAAACAGGAGCAGTGTCTTTTATTGATTGGAGGACTCCTCAATGACCATTTGAATGAGTAATAGAAGAGGACCTCGGAATAGCCCATCAAGATCTTGAGGGCAAGGGGGAGTTCAGTATTACCCTTCATTGAAGTTCCTTAAATCAGCGAGGGGGGTGCAATATGAGAACCCCATCCCTCCCCGCCCCTCTATTGATCCAGCCCACTCATTACTGCCTCGACACACACCATAATGGCTCACACGGCTCCATACATCAGCAGCTGAAGCACAATATAATGCTCTCTGTATTCATTCTGGTGAAGATAAAAGATAAAAGCAAGCGCTAAGCCGAGACAAAAGGAAGTGAGTGTAAGGAACTTCAGCATTTTCTAACTTTCTGACACTCTCAACATTTCTGCCACCCCGCATTCAGTCCCACTATGCACTAAGCTCCCATAAAGAATGAAGTAAAAATGCCCACTCATCTTCATCCCTGTGGACACGCGTGGTCAGGTTTGGGGTAGTTGCCGCTCTCCAAATAAACACTGTGAGCGAATTAGACTCAAGATTCTGGTTCTGTTCCAAGAATTTAATGTAAACTTACAAATAGGTCGGTACAAATAGGGGAAATTATAGAGTCGAATTAATTAATGGGCCAACATACCGTAACAAGATAAACATTGGCGCCGTCTTCTTGTTTGAAGTCATCACTGGCTGTGCACAGTGCTAAGCTGTGTATTTGTTTATTGGGTGCATTCTGGGTATCTGTATAGGACAGTCTGCTTCCTGCTCTCACTTATGTTTTCAGCTAGTGGGTGTTTCTGTGTAAAAGTGTAAGATGTTTTGCCATTACCTCATTTTAGTCATCGCAAACACTGACAACACATTAGCTGAGTCAGAGTCATCAACCAGCGTCGCGCTTTCATACTCGCGCTCTTCCTCTCAGGCCATTCATTCAGTCATGATGGGAGAAAATGGAGCTTTCTCGTTAGATTCATTGGTCGCAACCGAAGCTCAGTGTTCTGTGTCAAAAAGGTTGAAAAGGTGGCTTGAATTAATCACATTTAACTGCATATCAATATGTGCTAAGCCTGCAAATGAAAGACATTAAATCACTGTGGCAGTAACTCAATTTAATTAAGACCTCATTAAATAATTTAAAAATATTATTTAGTTTTGATTAAGTCAGTTCCTTAAAGATGCAGGATTGTAATTTGAATGTAAAGAAAACTTTAAATTGAATGTATTTTGACTTATAGAATATATGTGATATACATAGAAACTAATATGAATGACCGATATAACGATAGAATGACTGATAGAATGATAGGGGAACAGAACTTAATACAAACACAAACATGTTATTTTTGATACAAATTTATTGCAAATATAGAAATAGATCTTTTGTACAGAAATTGAGAGACAAAGAATGATTTTTATCACCAAATAAAGAACAAACAGAGCAATGAATGTCACATTTAACAATGGACCGATGTTTAACTGAGTCAACTGTATTTATGGGTCCATGCAGAGGGAAGACTATTTCATACATGGATCCAAAATCAATCTACCTTTCATCACAATGAGGTACGGAAGAGCTTGTAGCTCTGGTGATCAAATCGAATAACCTGTGACCTCTTGTCCAACATCTTGTCCTCATGGAGACACGGGGTTAATTAAGTATTTTGACGTGAAACGCAATTAATCAAACCGGCTTATTTTTTTCCGTTTTAAACGCCAATCTCAAATTGAGGATATTGATGGAATAAAAAACAAAAACAATGGTCAAATTGACTTTTGCAACCAGCAGATATTCTATTTCCGCCATCCCACATGGGTCAGAGGAAGAATGTGTCCAATCGATTGCAGCTGATGGAGTTTATTCGTCAGATGGATTGAATTTGGGCCATCATAGCTTCTGAGCAAGTGGTTTTCAGACTTCCGACTCCCTGATTATGCTGTCAGTTATACATAAGTATCTCACAATTAAGCCATCAAGGGACACCGTTTTCCAAAGAAGTTCAACTGTCATGAGGGTTTGTCAATTTTCCTTGACGCTGAATCGAATCAGTTGACAAATTATCCTTTCAGTACTTGTTTTGACAGTTCAAAGACGCTTTCATAATAAACCTCTCTTAGGAAAGCAGTTGAAGACAAGCCTTCTGGGATGTTTGAAGATCAATAACTAGGGGAGGTGATTAATCAATGCTGTTAAAACATAAAAGAACAACAAAGACTTCAGTACAAGAGGAACCTATAGAAACTAAATGTGCAAGGTAAACCACTGCTGACTTCTCTACATTAACATCTTGCTATGTAGGGTTAATAGACAAACCAACACTGAAATATGTCGAGAAAATGGATTGGAAATGCTACTGAAGACAACGAACGATTGAGGTGACACCGAAACCAATTTGCCGTAGGACCCTTATCAAGTTTACCACCATATTTGGATTACATTAAATATGCAAAATAATCAAATAAACAAGTAAAATGCTAAAGCAATTCCTGGGTCAAACACTGAGGGGGTGGGTTGGCATTAATTAGTATTGGGATTAATTCGCAAATGCTAATAGTTTGTTGTCAGCATTTTCAACGGCTGACCTCTCCAACCAATGAATGCGCATTTTCTGGATGCATGTCAATTAACCCCACTATTACTAAATGAAAGGGTTTGTTCGGTTCGAGTTCAGTTGTATGATGAAGGCCAAAGTAAATTAAGGGTACACAGCAACATTTACAAAGTTTTGATGTAAATGGGCACGTTTGACAATGATCTGACCTATCATTTCATCAGGTAATTCATTTACTGCGGCAGTTGAATACATTATACATGTAAATGAGTTTAAATGCGATGGCAGTGGAAGCAATGTCTGAAAAAAGTAAGCCAGTAAAGCCCAGGGGAAAATAAAATGACTAAAACATCACAGAAAAAAACTCTGAATTTCAGTTTCAAAGTGTTTTTGACATACATCCACTCAATATACACAACAATAAATTTTAGGCTCATTGAAAATACAGGAAATCATGCAAATATAACACTTTATTTAATTTTCATGTCTTTTTTCAGTCTATAGTTTCAGTCATCTTAATTACAGATCATTGCACGACCCCGACCATTAAAAAAAATAACAAAAACATAACTAAAACAAACCCCTCCCCAAATACACTCTGGTCCCACCCCTAATGATCATATACAGAACAAGCTTGGTAGAAAAACAGTCATAGACTCTTTACAAAATTCACAGATGTTTCGCATTTCCTTCATTTTAATAAGTGACTCTGTTCAGGTGACCTAAACATTGTAAACTCGATCGGTGCACAGAGTAAATAAATTATTAAAAAGACACTACATAAACACATAAATCAATCCTAATATGCTTCATAGCCTAGATGATTATTTTAAAATGCCATATTCCCACAATGCACTCCTGATCAGCTCTAGGCAACAACTAAATACAGCCATTGGCCTTTACGCAAGTTTGGAAATACATCACTGTTTTTTATTAAGTTTCAGTGTCAAACAAGAAAAGGAATTTGCATCATCACATAAATCAAATCAAAAAGGTGAAAATGGGAAAATGCATCACGGTATCTGTTAGCTTGAATCAATACAGCACTTTCCAGGCTGTCGCCAACAGATTTCTATGCTGCGCTAACTCCAAGATGATTATCTGCAGCATATTATGCATGCAGAGAGCACAAGATCCCACATGCTGGCCGTAGACTCATTTAGAGGCCGCTGGAATTAGACACGTTCGAATATCACACCCCGGCAAGAGGCTGAAAACACGCTGCTATGTAAAATTACCCTTTCTCCGGATGACCGTCGAATGTGAACCGAGGAAAATGAGTTGCCTGATTGCTAGTCACTCACTTAGCATATGTGAAACCATGCCACACACAAAATAAACAAACTACAAATTTTACAACCAGCTAGCATGCTAATCCTCACACTTTCAGGCAATCAGCATCTCTATCTACAGGGAATCAGTTAGCATGATGCTAAGTACTTTGTTAGCAGCTTTGTTTGTTGGCGTTTTCAAACCTCATTAAATGATATTTCTGGAAACTGATGGCACCACAACAGCTAGGCTAGCTTATGTAGCGCTAGCTTCCTCTATTCCTGATTCCCCTAAACATAAAACCTATTGAAATTATGTCGGAACGCTAAAATGAGCACCATGAAAGCGCCAACTAGGCTATTTTATTTTGGAGTTGAATTATCCTGTTCATTTGGGAATGTTTTTCAACCAAACGATGAGAGAAAAAAAATTGCTGCATCCAAAATCGCTTACTTCCCTACTATATAGTACGCGAAAAACAGCATGCGAGGCGAGTAGTATGTCCGAA
>JAUCNO010001310.1:5361-21119 GCA_032353835.1 Enteromius viviparus
CCCTTTTCAGAAAGTTTTTCAAACCAGAGGTGTGAAAAAGCACTCCTGAAACAGGGGGGTGTTGTGACCCTTTAAGAATGTTAGTACCCAAACAGTTGAGGGTAGCCATTGACATCCATGATATATTTTTCATACTATGGAAGCGAATGGCTACCGTCAATTGTTTAAATCCTTTTTGGGTGAGCTATTCCTATTTCTGAGTCTACACCAAAACTCCTTCAAACACCGGTCCCGCGTAAAAAACCCTCAAAAAATACTTCGCCCACACATTTAGGAGCTCACAAACAAAGTTTGCGAGGAAACTTCAGACAATTCACCAACAATGATAATGAGGGGAGCTAATTTATTCACCATCTGACATTCAAGGAATGTCAATAAGATATTTAAATATCATCAAACTTACTTGGAGACGGCACGGCTGCTGTGTTGCCATGGGAACAGGACGTTTCCGACGGCGGCGCGATAGCTGTAAACTCCGAGCAGGCCGAGAGCCAGAGCGATCTTAGACACCAGCGAGCAGTGACGCTGAACCAGGAAGAAGATCAGAACCAGAGACACCACCGCCAACACGGAGAGGAACGCCTTATGATCCCCACTGAAAACACACACACACGGTGAATAAATAACAGGGCAGACACGTTCTTCTTACATATGCATGCAAACGCTGAATATAAAACAGGAGAAAGACAAACCCCTTATGATTTGAGCTCAAAACAAACACTGTATAATAGCATAAACAGGCATGATGCAACAAATCTTCCAAGTCAAGCTGAGTTTCTTTGCAAGAACACACTTTGTTGGTGCTTCCATTTGGATTTCTGTCATGTTGGAAATCTCACTGCTCCAAATACGTTGCGTTCCATTTAGCTCCGAATTTCACACTTCTTGCTTGGTGCAGTGCAATAGAACGTCAAGTTGCAATATAACATGTGACTTGGGAACTTGGAAATCCACAACCACTCTGTCTTGGCACTCAGAATAATGAGAAACAGTCGCATTTAGACAAATACATCGTGGAGACAAAGTCGACATGTTCAATGGACCTGATTATCAAAGGTCTGCATGGCAAAAATGAGGGGGAAAAAACATGGTAAAAGATTGAACACTCATAAAACTGATACTTTCTTTGTCATTTTGTTTCTTTATACACCATAGAAAAAGCTACTCTTTAAAAAGTATATAGTAAAATTAATATACAATATAATAATGAAATAGTAAATTAAAATTAAAATATCCCAAGACTCAAATTATCCAAAAAATAATAAAAGCTCACCAAATGAAAATATCCAATGCATCTTCCTTTCCTCATTCAGGGAACTATGAACTATCAAAAATCTAATTAAAATAATTTGTATCCAATATTTAATTTTCATCATTATCCCATTATAAACCTGACATAAATGCATAATTCAATGCTCAAACCGACATCGCAAATGATTTATTTCCACAAAGCATAAAAAAAAGATATAATAAAGTATACCAAATATAAAAAAAGAGAATGTTATCAGAAGTTTGGCTAACATTATGACAAGGCTCTCGCAAAGTTATGAACAAATGTTGTTCCAGTAACCTTAACAGAACATTTGTTTAAAATGTCCTCTGTTCTTAAAATATTTGCACAAAACTTAATGTCTAACAAACGCAATTAAAAGCACATAAAATTATTATAACGTTAAATAAAGCACCCAATAAGCAGGTTACCTGATATCCCTATTGTAGTTAGTAGACTGTTGCTCCAACCACAATGTCACAGAAATAGAACGCATTTTTAAACACAAAATGACGCTTTATAGATTATATAAACTCACAAAAACTGATTTTGGCACTGATACAAGAGAGGTGATATGTCTAATTATTGATTTCAATGTCATAAATCTCAAATAATGTCAGATGTATCAGTCCATCAGAATTCAGGAGGCAGAGAAGCTGAGCTGCAGCATGACTGCGTGTGTGTGTGAGAAAGAGTGTTCAAAATGCAGCTGGAGTGCTTCTCTCGTCTAAGGTAATCAGGTGTGGGCCACACAGACCAAAAGGTGTGTGTGTCTGTCAGCAGTGCGGACATGGTGAGGTGTGTGACCTGGAGTGAAGCAGAAGTGAGCATGTGTGTGTGTGTGTTGAAGGAAAAGGTGAGTGGTAAAGGTGTACGTGAATGTGGCCACACAATCTACTGCTCATTACCCACAGAACATACAGACAGATTTGGAGACAGACAGAGATCTGCCATGCTGTCTACAGCCTACACAAGCAGTCTTCTAAAGGCAATATCCTACCTGAACCTGACTCTTTGGAAGGCTCTATATGTCCACAGACTACTCTTTAGGTTTCTATAAAACTTGCATTTGCAAACATTTTCACACTATTTAAAATCAAATCAAATGTATTATTCATTATTCAATATTCAAAACGTAGTGTTTTTTAAATTATTAGATAGATATTGTTATATATATTTATATATGTTAAATATTTCATTATAAATTTAAAACTTTAGTAGGTGTACAGTTTTCACCATTTTATTGTTTTATTATTGTTTATATTTTTTAATGCATTTTTGTGGTCATATGATGCCATTTCTATTTTCCTTTAGATTCACTTATGCAATGTGTTTTATTGTTTTGGTGTCATAGCGACAGGACACGGCATCATGTAAGGGGCGTAAAATTTCCGTGAGACGCTTGTGGTATTTGGCCAGTGTTCTGGTGTTATGGATACCTGGATAGCTTTCCTATCAGAGCACAATTTTTTCACACTGTTTCAGGAGGCGGGGCTTAGAGGAGAAACAATAATGTACAGTATGTGGAAAATACAGTTTTTTTTGGAACCTTAAACTGTATAAGCACATTGTATTACACCAAATCCACAAAATAATGTTCTCAGCAACATCATATGACCCCTTTAATAAAAGGTCTTTAACATATTTTGGTTGTAATTGTAATTGTTTTGGGTGTACTTCACGCTTGCCACGCCAACATGTTTGACGGCTGTTTGCAATGTCTTGACCACATTTTATTTATTTACATTTATTTTAAGAAGTTTTATTACATTCTATTTTCGAATTTGAATACACAATTGTTTTTTAAATAACATTACATCTGTTTTGTCTTGATTAGGAAAGTAATGTTTAGTTAGGAAAGTTTGGTGCCTTTAGTTTCTTCTACATGATGGAAGGAAGGTATAAGATGGAAGGTATGCAGTTGATAATATTAATGTAACAATGGTATCGGATCGGTATCAACACATTTACAAAGCCCAGGCATTGGTATCGGGACTGAAAAAGTAGGATCGGTGCATCCCTAAAAGCTAAAGAGCTCTGATGACCCCGCCCCTCTCTTCCTTGGATTTATGAGCAGACTTTAAACTTCAGCTGTGAAACTGGCTAACTAGCACATTAAAAGGTGATTTGCAAAGATCTTTAAAAAACCCTTATACTCAATACTTCTGTAGCTGAAGCTGGATCACGAATAATATAAGTGAACCTAGATCCATTTAGGCAGATCGAGATCAGTGCATTCCATTTACAATGAAATTGTTAATCCTCTGCATCTTCAGCAGCTCAGTTGTCAGGAGTAAACAACGCCTGCTTAAATTATTATTACATCCAACAACTAAACACTTCACACGCTAAATCATAGACATTTTTGTCTTCCCCTGCACCAAAGTCGACTCAGTGACTGATGACAGCTCACTCAGGGCGGGTCTAATCTGACTGTCTTGTCAATCAACTATTGTGGGAGGGGCTTGTGCAAAACTACGACATTCTGAGAAGATTCTCAGAACAGCCCGATTTGAAAAAGAGGATTTTAAAATAAAGATAAAAAAGGGGTATTTTTATCATTATATGAATGTGCACACACACATTTATGTTAAACAAACTTGAAGTGAAGTGAATTTTCCATCTGACGACCCTTTTAAGACCACACTTTAGTATACTGCCTTTGCAAGCTTATAGTGTGCCTAATATAATCTGACTTGTAAACAAATTACTCATTTAAAAAAATAATCACATATGTTTTTAGTCTAAGTTTAACATTGCCAGTTTAACAGCCCAAATGAACTGGTGAATGATTTGGGATGTCAAATTTCTCGAAAAGACACAAACTCAAGAGTTACTAATCAGTTCACTGATCACAATTACTGTCTGATCGTCCACAAAACAACATGCAGTTAAAGACGGCTTTGTGCCAAAATGGCACTCAAAAGTGCTGATATTGTTTGGTATATTCAGAATATGCTTAGGACCAATTATTTGGGTGAGAGGAGGGAGCAGACAGTGAGAGTGAGAGTGAGAGAGATAGAAGGAAAGAATGAGGTAGAGAGGGCGCTGACAGAGCAAGCAAGAAAGGAAGTAGAGGGAAAAAAAAGACTGATAACGCAGACGGAGAGAGAAATTTTCATCCCGATGCCAGTGACCCTGAGCGTCTCTCTGCTCCCCATCTATCTGCTCCGAGACAGGCAGAAGAATACTAATGCATCTCCCACACACACACACCTGTGTGCATGTGTGTGTGTGTGCGCGCATAAGTGCACATTTCAGGGTCGGGTTTCAAAATAAGTGCAAGGGCATGTATGATGGTCTCAGATTGCTCCGGAAAGTATGTATGAGTGAAAAATTCCTAATGTGAAGCTTAGATCCAAATCCCAGCGAGCTACAGGAGTCACAGGTGCGTTCTTGATGCAAATGTCTGCTTAAAAAAGAATAAGAAAAACAGTGTAAGGCAGCATCGAGAAAAAGGATCCCAGAATACCTTGCAACAAGTCAAAGAAACAGAAATTTAAATATAGGACAAAGTAAAAAAAAAAAATTATGACATTCAACACCTAAAATAGATTTTTATTTAAATTTTCTTAGGTTTTACAGTTTCATTTTGTTATGCGTATTATTTTAATATATATTTTTATAGTCATTTTAAAGTCATTTTTAACTTACGGAACAATATAATGCATCCTTGCTGAATTAACACAGTACAGTGAATTTCTTAAAAAACATTTGGTGACAGTGTACACTTTTTACTTATCACAATATCATGTAGTTTGGCTGACTCTTAAAAGGCAGCTAACTACAGTATGTAGGCATGATAGGATTTTTGCTCTCGAGACCATCTGCTTTCTAACAGGAGACAAGATTAGCCTGTAATCCCCACCCCAATGCATTAGTTCTGCTAATTTCTTTCCTCTTTCTTTAGAAGTGAGATGTCCTCACCTACACAGCCCTATAACACCTACACACACACACAAAACCCAAAATGCAACAATAAACTTCCTCTCATTTATGACAGCAAACGTTTACTCAGCAGAACCTCTGAATGAATACTACGCAACGCCCATCCAATTAGACTCTTCAAACAATAACACTGACATATCGCGGAAATGAGAAAGCTGTGTTCTGTCAGAGTAAAGCCGGATAATACCAGAGAGGGTCAGTGCAGGACAATAACAGACCTGTCAATCTGAGCAAATGAACAGAGCCGGCGAAAGAGAGGATAATTACTTTATTTGTGCAACCGCTCTTAAGTCTAAAGTTCGGCTCAAGTGTCAACTGTGCCGTACATGAATTATGAAGTTTAACAATTAAAATCTTTCATAAAAAGCAAGTGAACGCGTTTTTGTGAAAATCAGCCACACTCAAAATATTCATCTTTGCCATCAAATGATAAGAGTTCTCAAATCCGGTGCGCTGATTGTATACTATTTCTGGCTTTCTATTTTCCAAGTGTGCATTCATGCATGCTTTTTGAGGGAATAATAAAGCAGCCCTTTGCACAACGAAAGAGGAGTCTGAGCGCTCGCTAGAGACTTTCTGAGTCAAAGTGCAGAGAAAAACTAAAATGAAGCTGCTGTTTTTAAACACATGAAGCTAAAAGCAAGCAAAACGAATAATTAAATCAACAAAGCAAGAAGAGCAAATGATAATCTCAAGAATGTGAACCAAACTACCATTTAAAGTTAGTAGAGCTGGATTTATTCAATCTAAAACAAAGTGCAGTGAAATATTAAAATAACTGTTTTCTATTTGAATATATAAAATGTAATTTATTTCTGCTAAAACTAACATACCTCAGTCTTCAGTGTCACATGATCCTTCAGAAATCACTCTAATATGATGGTTTGCAGCTTAAGACACATTTATTATTATTATTATTATTATAAGTATTGTGGTAGCACTTTACGATAAGGTGTCATTTGTTAACACGCAAGCTAGAGCATTAACTAACATGAACAAACAATGAAGAGCATTGTATATAGTACAATAAAGTATTTATTCACTTTTGTTAACATTTAAAAATACATTCGTTCATTGTTAGTTCATGTCAGTTAACAGAACATTAAGTAATGTTAACAAACACAACTAGTTATTTTGATGATGCATTGGTAAATTATCAGTAGTAGCCGAGGGATCTCAACGCACTGCAAACAGAAGAAAACACATGCAAACGGAAAAAAAACACATGCAAACTGCAAATTCTCACAATGCAACCAAACACAGAGATGCGCTGGAAACACAGAACGGACCACAACGGAAATGTTTCAGGGGGACCTCAAAAAGTGGCGATCTGGGACCTGATTATTTGTTCCGTGGTTTTTGGTCAGAGCAGAGATTTTGTCTCTGAACTAAAAGGTGAAATTTTTTGTGTTTATTTTAACAACCTGAACATACGGCCTTTTGAATTACACTCTTAACTGTGAAACATTATTTGAATGCAATGTTAGCTAGAGTTACTCTCAGATGGGTTCGGCTCTGTTTGAGGTCCCCTCGAAACATTTCTGTTGTGATCCGTGCTATTTGCAGCGCGTTTCTGTTTCCAGGGCGTTCGTGTGTTTGTTTTTTTTGTATTTGATGTTTTCTGTTTGCATGCCGAGCTCTCTCGGCCACAGTAGTAAATGCAGAAAATTAACTAATATTAATAAATGTTGTAGAAGTATTCTTAGTTCATTCTTTAGTGAATAGAAAGCTCAAAAGAACAGCCTTTTTGAGATCTTTTATAACATTACAAATGCCTTTACTGTCTTTTGATCAATTGAATGTGTCCTTGCTAAATAAAAGTATTTTTACAGATACCAATGTAGATGGTATAAAATCCTCAGTAAAAACAAGGCAAGCGATCACTTAAAACTTTCAGATGAAGTGTTGTTCACAGCTGTGCTCTGTTTGCGTTAGTAAGAGATCTAAGCGGAAGGGAAGAGGAGTGAGCGTTTCTAAGAGATAATGCAGATTCTTCCCATAGGGCCCGTTTCAGCCGGGTAATGAAATATTAATTAGTGCAAACTAAAACAATAATAAGAGGCGTCAAATCCCAAACACAGAAACACGCATCTAAAAAAACCTAACTGGAATAAAAAGATCAAAGCGTTCGAAATTTCAAACACGACTCAAACTTTTTCCTTCCAATATTCCAAATTCCAAATCAATAAGTTTTAAAAACTAGGTTAAACTCAACACAAACGGCATATTTATAGTTTATCAAAAAAAAAAAATTTAATTGGATTCCCTCTCGTTAGATTGGAAAAGAGCAGCTTTGTCCTTCAGCAAAACTTCTTCTTCTGGATTTCATTAAGGAAAGTAATTTATGAGTTTTCAAAGACACGAGGGTGAGTAAAAGATGTCTTTTATTATTATTTTGGATGAACTATTCTGTTAAACTCAATTCAATTATCTCAGGCGGTTCCCGCATCAGCTCAGTCGCTCTCATGCTGTGTGCTTTAAACATAATCATAATAAAAGCCATCTGCGGCAGATTCATTGCAGCAAGTATAATTATAAGCTCCATATATGTAATGAGAAGTCCACCGATGGACGCTTCAAACCACAAGGACAGGAAATCACGCTCTCCTTCCTGTAACCCCAGAGACGCTGGCACATGTCCATCTCTCCTGTATGAATGCAATGATGTATTACGACCGCAATAACTATTCTTCATCAGAGAGAGCTGGTGGGCAAAAGAGAGGGAGAGAAATAGAGGAAAGTCTTTATGTGTGGTATTGAAGGCTTTTTAGATGTGGACGGCAGGTGATGCACTTAAGAGACGGGAGCTATCGATCCGTGATCTCATCTGAGAAGACACATCAGTGTAAAGCTTTGCGAGGTCGGCTGGAAGGTATAGTTTGTGTGACCCACCTCTATAAACACTTCAGATACAGACTGAAAGAGCGCAGATTCTGTTCTCTGGATCTGAGTGCATCGTTTTCATATGTATGAAACTAATATCGATTTCTATGCTGCTGTTAAAGGAATACTTCTGACAAAAACAAAAATCTTTTAGGCACCCTCTTACTGTTGTTATGATCTGAGAAGTGATAAAAATCTCTCTCTCTATATATATTTTATAGAAACAAAAAGAGTTTCCGCAAAAATTTTAAGAAGTCTTTCTTAAGCAGTAAATCAGCATTTGAGAATGATTTCTGAAGGATCATGTGACACTGAATGGAGTTTGAAAATTCAAAGTGGTTCTCCATGGAACCATTTTAGACCAAAAGGTTCTTCTATGGCAATGCTGAAGAGCCTTAAGAGTGTACATGCTACAAAACTGCAGCACATGGGCCCTAGCAACTGTTTTATAAAAAACAAAAACAAAATAGAAATAGAAATATAATTCTACTTAATTTAAGCTGAATGTTAACCAAATTTACAAAGTGATGGAGTTACTAAAATTAAGAGCAAAAAAAAAAAAAAAAAACATGGAAATGCAGCTTCTTAGGATTGTTGGCAAATTCTGTCTGTTGCTTTACTCATGAGGCTCTTTGTGTGAGGCCAAGCTAAGTTTTGATTGGCTGACCGGTTGGATACTGGCTAATGGGGTAGAATAAAGCTGGCACCGACCAGCGCTGTACCATCTGTCTGTAAGTGTGTGTTCGTGTGTGTGCCGCTTCCAGAGACGCACGGATCACAACACACAGGAGAGAACAAAGTTAATCGCCCGGGGTGAAGTGTGTTTAGACGCTGGAAGTTTAGGGGATATTTATCAAACAAACTGCAAGAGCCTGTTTGATTAGCTGACAATAACATGCTCACAAAAAAACTGTTATATATGCAAAACAGTTTAGTCATAATTGTGATTTGACCGTTTCTAATGGTTTTGCAGAAACTTAAACAGTCCTGCGGTGTGACAAAATAATCTTGAAAAGGGTCAGAATGATTATTAAAATGCCAACTAATTAAAATGCTTAATAAAAGGGATGAATACATTAAAATTTCTTTGCAGTGTAGCAATTAGTCCTCTTTTCATAAAACAATGATTTCATTAGCCAAAAAAAGTCTGCAGGCAGTCTGAATATGAGTCCTTCTCTCTGATATAAAACCAAAGAGAGCTTGTGATATAGAGGTTGTGAACATTAATGGCTTGCTGTCTGAGTCTTCTGAAGTCATATGATGGTCTTGTTTGAGGAACAGACCAGAGCACTCGATATTCCCTGATTATCTTCCACCGCAGCTCTCTAACTAAATATGGTGCTTGTGGCACAAATCTGACAAACCTGTGGCATGGGCTCCATATTTGGCTTTGCAGAAGAAACGGATATAAAAAATAGTGGACAGAATGAACAATTGAATGAATGGAGTAAAATAAAATAGATAATGAGAAAAACAATGTGGAACCAAACAAGAATAAAAAAGATGAACTAATGTAAAACAGAAACTATTATTAATCAATACAACTGAACAAACAAATAAAAGCTAGAAGAACCAAAAGAATGAGCTAAACAAGAAACAGAAAGACAAAAGAACAAAAAACTAATAATAGAAAAACAAGGAACACAAAATGGCCAAACTAAGAAAACAAAGTGCAAACTAATCAAAAATAGAAACATGAGAAGCAACTAAACAAACAAGCAATAATAAACAAATGATTGGACGAATGAACAAAAGAAAGAATGATCAGCAAAACATACAATCAGAGAGGGAATTTAAAAACAAAATAATGGATAAAATAACGTAAGCAAACAAACAAACAAACAACTGAACAAAAACAAACAAAACAACCAACCAACCAATGAAAGACTGAACAAGAAACCGAATTACAAAAGAACACGAAAAACATTATCAACAGAACAAGAACGAACAAAAAAAACTGCATGAGCAAAAAAAGAAAGAAAAAAACTAAATCAAAATCCAAAAATAAACATTGCATCAAAAAAATAACGTATTAAAATTATATATTATTGCTAAACTAAATATTTTCAGACTATTATATACAAGATTTGTATATAATATTTATATATACTTCATTTACAATAAATTAATTTAGCTACAGTATATACTGTATAATGTACTGTAGCCAAAAAGAGCATAATGTATATATTAGTGTATAGTAAATTCATAATAACAATAATGGTGTGTATATGTATATATTATAACTGTACTGTAATCAGCTGTAAGCATTAGACATTCTCAAATGAAGAACTGTATTTATGCCTCGTAGTATTTCAAATTGCTTCACTTCGGTCGGGATGGTGCCTGATGGGCCGTTCACAACAGCAGCGATTAGCAGCTTTACTACAAACCAATGTGATTCATTTTCAGTGAGAGTTCTCGACTTGAGAGAAAGATACCATGTGATGTGACAAAGTTATATAGAGATCCAGACACGGCTGAGTACTGCAGTCGAGCTGAAACGCCTACAAGGAACCAACAGCGCAGCGACCCGACAACCTGCGGTGATTTAATCGCTGTCAGTGTGAATGCACCATTAACTCTTTATGCAGACAGTCAGATGTCTCACTTTGGTTCAGAGCAGAGCAGCACATCCTCAGAAATGACTGAAAACAGTCCTAGTTAGCAGGGCTGTGCATTTCACTGAATTATAACTTCGATTTCAGCTTCAGCAATTATTAAAACACAATAATCAGAATAAAGGTGAGCTTTTGTTCACGCATGGCTATTGTGTAAATAATATAAAAGTTTTTTGTGCACATAATATTTGTGAGTAAAGTTATGTAAACATTATATATAAACACACATATTTGTATATATTTAAAAATCTTATGTTTATATATTAAATATATTTATATATAAAAGAAAGTATATGATTATAAATATACAAATGTAAATGTAATTATTCTAAATATATACTGTATGTGTCTTAATATATTCATGACAAATATAGACAGTACACACTTATACATTATGTTCATAAAAACTTAATTTTGGATGTGATTAATTGTGATAAACCGTTACAGAGCACTACTCATAATTCAGACTTTCTTTTCCATAACTATGAGAGAACTCAAAGTGTGAGAAATGTCACAAAAGAGCACATAATTTCCCCCTAATTAAAAAAAAAAAGTTGCATTACTTTTCTTTTTTTATCCCATGGTGAAAACAAGCTTCCATATACTGTAAATATAAATCAAACAAATAAAAACAAAACCAAAAAAATGACCACTGCTCTTGACTTCAGTACTTCACAGCTTTAATATCTTTAATGGGTAATTCATTTGTATCTTTTTCTGTTGCATTTGTTTTATTATTTGCAATTTGCATTTTTTTGTATGACTGACTGTTAACTGTCTTCAGTAATTGTTTGAGGTCTTTTTTACTTTTATTATTTAGCCCTGTATTAGTTTCTGTTGCAACCAGTATTAACAATTGTACTTTTGTTAGTATCTAAAATTATCAGCTACCTTTTTATCATCAAAATATACTTGAAATATAATTATATTAAACATGTTAATAAATAATATTTAATAAACAATAATTAAATAATAATAATAAGATTTAATTTATAAAAAAAAATTCATAAAAATTATTAAACCTAAATTACTTTTTTAATTTATTAAAATATTATCTAATAAAAAATATATATCTTTTTTTTAATAATAATAGTTAATCAACATGCTCGACATAAGGACCCAAAACCAAACATGATATTTCTGTGTTCTTACCTGTTAAGCCAGTGTCCAAAGTCAGGCAGGTGTGCCCACTGCACTCCTGTCTGGTTCAGTGACCTCAGCAGACGACAGCAGGTCAAGGTCAGCAGCGGGGTCGCCAGGGCCATCCACTTCTCTGAGCCTGGACTCATTCCCAGCTCCGCCGCCGGGGAGAATGACGGCCCTTCCTCAGCACTGGAGGGAAGCAAAGGCCCCTTGTCCTCATCCTCACCCCGATGCCTCTGTTCCCTGAAGTACTTCCTGCAGACGTCCTGGAAGACGGCCAGGCACAGCGTGTTCAGCAGGAAGTACCAAGTCTGGTGTTCCTCCTCTATAAAGCTGCTGGAAGCCAAACTTAGGGTGTGACCCACTGTACCGATCAGCAACAGAGCATCCAACTCTGAAAGAGTCCAGTCAGAACCCTAAAATGAGAGAGAGAGAGAGAGAGAGAGAGAGAGATCACACATTAGCTTTGTTTCAAACGGAGTCTGTTTACTACAAAGGCAGAGGTGTAAAGAGTACCTGAAAACCATACCTGAGTAAAAGTACGGATAGCTTACTGAAAAATAACTTCATTACAAGTCACCAATTCCAATAAGACGTGAGTAAAAGTCTTAAAGTATCCGATTTTTAAAATTTGTTTTACAGCAGTGGGATTTTGTTTGAGAAAGCATAACTTCTGCTACGGTTACGCCAAGCGTTTACACTAATCTGGACACTTCTGAAAACGCTGCAGACCCTGTGTTAACGAGGATCGTTTTTATTCTAAAACGGAGATGCACTGTGTAAACGGGGCCTAATTTTACATGCAAGCACAGCTATTATTTTTTGTGCAGTCTGTTTGATTTTATCAGGCCAACCGATTTCTCTGCCTAATATAATAAGTTCTTATATATTTGTTTCTCTCTTAAATCACATAACACTGCAGTTAGAGCTTGATTTCAACAAGACATTGTGTTTTTGCCTTATGTTTATTCCTATTGGAATTGCCTGACAAATATTGTTTGGAAAAAATGTATGGTTAACACCTAATAAATATTAAACCACAAAAAAGGCAAAGGAAGTGTCTTACACAGGATTATACACAGGATTTACCCAGACAAATATTATTTGATAACATTTAAATGTTTAGTTGCTCTTTGTGTGCCAGTTTCCCTGAAATTGTGGTACATTTGTTTTGGCATTTATTTAGAACAGAATTATACTGAGAAATAAATTATAAACCCAGTTATGATACATGTACAGTTTTTTTTAAGTGTTTTTAAGCTGTTGCAATACATTCACGCCATATCTAATCATCTTTTCAGCAACGATGTATGGCATCTTTCATACAGGTAAAAGTTTGCACAAAATGCCCCCCCAAAAAAATCTATAGAAGCAGTCAGAAGTGAAGCATAGAGAGAGAAATGGAGCGGAAAAGGTGAAGCGGTGAGAGTTGAAAAGGGCAAAAACCACAAATAACCGAAACATCTGACAGTGTGTGACAGTAAAACGCCACTGACACCAAAGTCACCGGTGCCCAAGACTGTAAAACAAGTCTACAGACAGCACTTTGATGTGTAGAGCTCATAACTAACACACACACACACACACACACACACAGGTGAGAGAGCATGTTGTGATGGTTTCACACAGTGTGTAAGTGCAGGGCTGCAGGGAGCAGAGCAGTGTGGACTCAAAGGGAAAGTGCTAACAGCACAAAATACACACATACAGTTATCTTGGAACCCTGTACACTGGTTGATGTCTTCAGAATCACAATCACACACAACGACATCCCATCTTAATACATGTTTGTGTTCTCGTTGCAAATAATCAATCAGTGCCTGTTATTCTGAAGACACAAATGTTTTCATCATCTCTCATCAAAGTGTAATCACAGTCTTTCGCATCTGAAACAAATTTTCTTTCCTTCTAATCGCAGCCACAAGTGGCGAAAATATTATTAACCAACCATATTTTTTGAACAAAATATGATTGGTGTTTGCATGATGTTACAGATGTGTGGGCGGATGACAGATCACTTTTATATAGTTGTTATGGTGTATGTATTCATACTGCAGTGACAAATGTTTTCTGCAATCAAAGTGCAATCAAACTAAAATCAAGTAACAATATCTGACAATATCACACACACACAGCTAATAAATATAAAACAGCTTCATAATATCTCATTTAGTTTTGCTTTTTCAGTTTAAAAAGAATAATAAATAATATTGCATTTCTACTAATACAAATGGTGTATATATGCTAAATATATACATATAACATACAAATATTAAAAAATGCATAATAAAAATACTAAACAATTTTTAGCAAAAAAGCCAAAAAAATTATATATATATATGTATATTATAATACATTGTAAAAGTATAGGAATTAGAATACATATTATAACAAAATATTAAATTTTCAAATATATAAAAACACATTAAAATGTCACTTTTAATTCCATTGTTATTTACTTTACGGTATATATTTATTTATTATATATTTATGTGTTATATATATATATATATAACATTTTCTACAACACACATTCGGAGGCTATATAACGGATTTTAATTTAGGCATTTATTCACATTGATTAAATTACAGTACAGCTAGCTTAAAAGTGAGTGTGTCATGCGAGACATTATATTCTATAATATTTTATTGCTGTGCTTTCCTACATATTACTTGGAGATGAATTGAAAATCACACATAATTCATATACTGACGCAATCGTGTGTTCCCATCTTCAACTTTTTATTCAGCTTAGCTGCAGAGATCGCTGCTCTATTTCATCATAAGATATTTCTATGCCACGGATTGGACTTTCAGCGCGATAGCACTCTCTGGCTCTGAGTATGAATGAAATGTGCACTACACAGTGAGTGATTAGCACAAAGAGTATACTCTTACTATACTCTATTATACTCTTAGTTTAGCGCTCGCATTGCCGTGTTTTAGATACAAATAAAATTGTGCTGCTTTGCATTTAAATATAGATTTAATAACATTAGACCCTGAAAATGCTATGTTTCTATGAAAACTTACACTGCTATCTGCATTAACACATACGTGTCCATGACAACAGTACATTTTTTTGTTGCAAAATCTGGGTCGCTGTCGTGAAGTACTTAACTAAGTGAATGGTTTAAGGGATTACATACAACACCCTTTGTAAGGGAAAGGGAAAAATCACACTTTAAGAGTCATAGCATCCCAGCTTCATAATTATATGCTGTTTTTTCAGCAGGGACATTACAGTACATCGGATGTTATAATTTTATTACGGGAAACATATAGTGATCATTAAGTTGGCTTGAGAAAGCCAACTTACTGTTATCCGACTTAAACTTATTATTATTCTTCTGAGATTAAATTTTCTGACTGTATCTCCTCCTACAGCTTTAACTCTACAGACTCCAAACTCTGCCCAGATCTTCAGACTGGTCTGACTCGAGTTTTCTAACTGATCCGACTTTTCCGATTTTCGTAAAAATTGCGATTAAAACTGAAAAAAAAAAAACATAGACCCCATCAGAGCCGGCGCCAGCTGAGTGCTGAAGAGGGGGCGTATGAAATTCAAAGAGGGGGCGATTATATTAATGCAAATATAACACTCGCAAGTAAGAAAAAAACAAGAGCTATATAACCTTGCGATTTAACACACCATGTAGCAACATATCTGCTACAAACTCCTCCTCAAATATTGTCCAACCAATATTTATATCAGTTGCTCCCGCTCTGTATCTTTGTCATGGTTACCTTCTCCTGCAGAACATTCATGGTCACGAATAAAAAAAACAACAATTTGATTTGTTTGTTTGTTCTTGAATTCCTCTTGGGGATCAATATAGTATATATAATCTATAATCTATCTATCTTTATATCTAAAGTAGAATAGAGCAAAGCAT
>JAUCNO010001310.1:21219-34613 GCA_032353835.1 Enteromius viviparus
GTATGCCGCGTGATTACGCGTGACGATTTGCAGGCTGCCGCGTGAAAAAAGACGCATTTTTAATGGCCAGATCTGTATACAGGTGGTGCTGGGGAAGGTGGAGGGTTTGTGAACTGTACTGCTACTGCTACAGCAAACACAAGCTAAGTATTTGAATGTGGAGGACTGAGGTTTTTGATGCACAAGGTACCCATATTTTCCAACATGCTAGTTGCTTTAAAGTGGCCCTATTATGCTTTTTTTTTTACATGATCATTCATGCAGTGTGTCATGTAGCTGTATGTGAACATAATCTATCTCCCAAGTTGTGACACTGACAGTGCACAATAAATAAAGTTATTGTCTATCAAAAAAAAAGAGTCGTCAGCAATTTGAATCTTTCTCTGTTACTGCCACACATCACATAGTAACATATTTTGCATAATGTCCGCCCACGCTCTATGTCATAAACATCTTGCCCCGCCCCTAAACAGTACAATCTCCACATGGATTACATCAAGTAAAGAAGACTCTGTATCCAGTGAGAGTTCATTTGTTTTATATTCCCTACTGAAAGAGGAATCTACAAATAATGAGTGATTAACATTATTTTTTTTTAACAACACCTCAGCAGAACAGTCTCTTGTTGTGTTCACTTCATTTTAATGATGGATGCTTTTCTTGTCTTGGAGTACAACGCAATATTCAGCAAACGCTTGGTCTTAAAAGAAGGATCAGAGGCCAGTTTATTTGGACCTGCTTGCTTCTCTGAACTTTTACCTTGCGATCGTATTTGTGTATGTGATGTTGTGTAACAACCCTGCACGTCTTGGTAACCGGCTAACTTGCGTTTCTGTAGTTCTGTTGTTCAGCTGTGGGCCTAATGTAGTCTAAACATTGTGATTAATGCAGCTTGACTGTCTGTTTGTCTCATTAGTTTAAGTAATCATAAACGATGGCTTAACGCAGTGTTATGCTTTATACAACGTTGATGTTCACAACATAGAGGTGTGCCCGATTCGTTTACAAAAGCACTTTCCACGGTAGTCCTGGCTAACTACAGTAGTTGACGTAAGCACCTCTAGTAATGTCAGAAAGTATAGTTTTGGTACAAGCTCTCTGTAGACCAATCATAAAAGACTGCTCCATCTAACCAATCAAAGCAGTGAGGGCTCACAGAGAGGCGGGGTTTAGACAGACTGATTCTTCGAACTGCTTCACTCGAGTCGTTTATGAATCATTTAGAAAAGGGGTCAAATTAAATCTATTTTTGGAGAAAACTAAAGTGTTTTTTGACCTTGCATACATGTAAAGCTGTTTTAAGAGACTCATAAAACAATATTAGCAACCTTTAACATGGCATAATAGGGGCACTTTAATACAATTTAGATAAGTTAACTAACTTAGATACCGATGATGTATGTAACTTTAGAGACGGTTCCTAAATTCACTGACAGACGTACACTAACAAGAGCGAGCTAACGTGAAACTATTGAGGAAAACTGAGGAAAACTGTTAAACATCTTTTTTTTTTTATTTATTTATTAGTTTGTGGTTATTTGCTGTTCTTCACTAACTCACAGAACAGTTCAATTTTTAAAGAGAGGAACATGCTAGCAATATAGCAAGTTTTGCTAATAAATAAGCAACATTTTATTAAAATGTAAATTATTTTACGGCACGTTAATTTTTTTTCTAATCGTAAACCACTGTAACACAAAAGGATGTTGTGACACTGTCTGTTACAGGAGATTTATCCAAGCAAAAACAAGATCCTGAATATGATCCAGCTGTCCGTTTTACAGAAATGCAGAATTAGGGGTGGTCTAAGAAGGCTGGGGCCCCAAATGTTACTACATTGTCTTGTGTGCAAGTTTTCATGCGCATTAAAATGATTCTATAAAACCAGCACTTAAACAGCAAAATGCAGCTGCTACAGGTATCTTTAACTTACTGTAGCCTATAAATTCATAATACCAAAATTAGATCAATTGTTTGATGTAGATTCTTAATAATCAAATATAGAATCTTAATCATATTAGGCCTATTATATGCACAGAGCTTACTAACACGCGTGCATAAAGAATGATTAGGCCTATAGGAACAGATTGGTTAGCATTTATGGTCTGTGGCAGTGTGGCAGTGTCCGGGCAACAAAATTCAATAAACAAGAAGTTAATATTATTAATAGTTAATATAAATAAAAATAAGTGATTAAAATGGCTAAGGAAATGTTTTCTTTTTGCCCATTTTACAAAAACAGAACAAAGTCATGTTTGGCATCTCTACACACAGCAGAGTTTCATTACAGAATTATTTTACCTTTATTGAGCACCTAGAACCAGAGATTCACTGTAAAAACCATTTCTTACTTTGTTCTTGAGGGAATCAGCAGTTTCTATCATTACATATTTATATGTTTATATTTAAAACATTAATTTCATAATATGATTTATGCAATTTGTAAGTGTAGCTTATAGTTAATTATAGTTTATACTCAATTATACTTCATACATATATATATATATGTGTGTGTGGTCATTTCATGCTATTATTTTTTACAGCACGACATGACCACTTCTTTAAAAAAATATGTGCATTATTAAAAATCTCAATGTCCAATTCCAAGGGTCTTGAAGCAAATCAAACTAAAAAACCGAAACAAAATCCAGCCCAATTTATTTATCTTGTTGAACATGTTGTTCCACTTTGAAGTGCTTTACGTTACATGCTTTGCAAACAACATTTCATGTTGCTTTTAATTGCAGGCCTTCAGCGGTCGAATGAATGAATTTGGTTTTATCACCCTGAACAAAAGCTGCCCCATTTACACTTTGAAAAGTCATGTGAAAAGTTTCATTTCAGATGTGTGTTTGCTGTTTGTTTGACTCGGAGGAGACTCTTTGCTATTAATTTATGTGGATTCGGCCCTCAGGAGACACGCAAAGTCTTACAGGCACCAATGGAATCTAAATGATGTTATTTCATGCGCTTAACCTCAAGAGAAGAAGACTTTACACAAGCAGACTTTACAAAGAATCTAGTACCTTGAATAACAAAGAGACACATTCCGTTGGGGAAATATAGAGACTTGCACACTTGTGTCTGAAGGCTTCGGGTGTTGACATTAACTACATCAGTAAACGCAAACTATAAAAAATACATTATTAAAATCGAACAGCTATATTTGTATTAATAAATTATTCACTATTAGTTTAATGTATTAACTACTATTAACTAAAGGGACCTTACTTCATATCTTCATAAGCATGTTAATCGTTCTTCATACAGAGTCATTTTAAACCAGCGCTTATTTTTCAAAGCTTTATGGAGGAAACATATTATAACACTGTTCATCTTTTGTGATAGCAATGTTTTTTTCCAGGCCTGCAGAACTGATGAAATCACCTCATTTGATGCATGCTATATGAGCGTGTGAGCTAAAGACCTTTTCCTGCCATAGTTCAACAGTTATATTTGCTAAGTGCAATCCATTATTGAAGTACTACAGTCTTCAAACAGTCGATTCCTCTCTGGTCAATGAGATCTAAAGGACATAGTGTCCACTGGGATGTGGTACTGGGGAATATCAGAAGGTTTAAGGGCATACAGTGGGTCGAATGAGATGGAGAAGCCCTGTTCTCATAAAGGACCTGAAAAGATGCTTATTTGTTGCGGTTAAGTGTTTTGTATTTTTTGTTCTTGTTGTTGAATCAGATCCTAATGTCTTGATAGAGACCATAACTCTATATTTTCCAATGCAAAGCTCTATTTAACTAAATTTAATTTTGTGAAATATTTAGCACTGTCAAATAGGTAAATATTTAAATATATATATATGTGTGTGTGTGTGTGTGTGTGTGTGTGTGTGTGTGTGTATGTATGTATGTATCATAAAGCCTATTCAAGGAGTAATAGCTGTTAAACATTCCTGCATCACAGGAAAAAAATACATTTTATTAAGTATTGTAATAATATATCCAAAATAAACATTTTTGTTTACATAATATATGTGCATGTATTTATAGTATATATATATATATATAAATACACATATGTGCTTGTATTTAAGAAAAATATTTTCTAAATATACTGTATACTGAGTATGTGTGTGTGTTTATACAGTATATACATTACATCAATAAACATCACACAAATATATAATGTAAAGAAAAACTATTTTATTTTGGATGCGATTAATCGTCTGGCAGCACAAGAAATATTATTCAAATGAAAAATAACAGTTCTTATTTTAATGCATTTTAAAATGTGATTTATTCCTGTAATGCAGGATTTTTTAATATTCATATTCATGTTTTTTTAAGGATCCTTTTTATTCTAGTTCAAGAGAACAGCATTTATTTGTAAAAGAAATATTTGTAACATTATAAACATCTTCAGTTTAATATGTTCTTGTTAAAAAAAGCATTCATTTCTTTCTTAATTTTTTTTTTATTAATATAAAAAAAAAAGATACTCACCCCAAACTTTTGAACAGTAGTGTATGCCGTGAATTGCACATTAAATATGGTATCCAACAGATACTGAACAAATAAACAGGCTAAATAACTAAAACAAATAAACAACTATAATCTTCTTTTGCACAAAACTATCAAAGTCTTTGCAAATAAACGGAGCACTATGGATTGTGCATAATAACGGGAGCATGGCTCACGACAGGCGATTTGAAGTCTGACAGTAATTGTGTTTATTCTTGAAGGTGGGGAATTTGTTTCAAAAGCTCTGCTTTGATGGCTGTAGCAGTGCAGCTTTAAAGGGATGAATTTAGAGATGCATCTTCTCAGAGAGGGTTTTAGCGTGCTGACAGTCTAATACTGCATCTACACCATAAGAGGAGCTGAATGACATGCTTTCAGTGTAGAGTTTGTCACACCACAGTACTGTAAACATATACAAACCCATCAGCCTAATTTTGAAAAGGTGAATGTTGTGAAAAAGCAAAACTTTGTTTCAAGGTCTAAGCTGTAAAACAATAATTATAAGTGCATTAACATAATAACATACGTGATGTTTTTGGATACGCAGAGAGAATGTGGGCAGCCACACCATTATTGTCAAAAGGTTCCTTTCAGCTCTGTTTACTCTCAAATACAACCCAGTCTCAGTTTTCAAGTAGTTTAAATGACTTTTTTAAATGAAAACGCACAGAAACTTTCATGTGCGTTTTCACCTTCGTCATCATTTCCTATCAAATGAAAACTGATTCATATTATTTGAGGATTTTAAGAACAAAAAGGTCTGCAAAGAGGTATTCCAGTAGTTTTATATAAAATAGTTGAGCTACTGATGTCATCTGGACTATTTTAACTATGTCTTGAATGTGTCAGTTACATTGCTGGTTCAGAAAGCTCTTGGATTTCATCAAAATATCTTAACTTGTGTTTTCAAGATGAATGAAGGTCTGGAACAACATAAGAAAGTGTAAGTAATAACTGGATCTATCCCTTTAAAAAAAGTGCTTAACTAGTTGTTAAAGTTGTTTTCAAAAAACGAAATGCTATTTATTACATATTGATGAAAGATTATGAAATACATTTTTACAGGCATAATCTGTAGTAATGAAACATACCAGGAATTAGTGATAGGACAGCAAATATGGTCAGTTTTGATTTCATGCTGACTGTGGAAACAGTGGAAATCCACATTTAAAACTGAGAGGTTAAAAGAATGAACTCCGGAAGACTCCTAATCACTCTCCCGCTTCTCGAACAACCCGCACATGGCTGGATCTGAACTCTGCCGTGAGGGCTGGCAAGCTCTTTATTATTAATTACAGAGAAGAGAGGGACTAATTAAGCTCATAATGAGTTGGCAGGGTGAGGGGTGTAAATGAGACGAGAGGCCGCAGTCCTTCAAACCCAAACAGTGATCCTCCTTCACGCCACAGCAAGACCTCCAATCTCCACTCTTAATTCACTACCGGTCATCTTATTATCAGCCGACGGATGAAACAGAAATGTTTGTGAAACTAAGCTGTAGAGGTAGTAACATTAAAGGGATTACTCCAAATAAAAATGTTGTCATTAATCACTAACCCCCAGGTGGTTCCAAACCCATAAAGCATTGTTCAGCCTCAGAACACAATTTTAAAATATTTTGGATGAAACTGGGAGGCTTGTGACTGTCCCATTGACTGCCAAATAATTACCACTGTCAAGTAGTGCTGGCAAAAGACCAAGTCAGTACAAAAAAATAAAAATTTAAATATCACGGTACTAGGGCTGAACGAATTAGGAAAAATTAAACATTGCGTAATGTAAGTAGTTCGACTCAACTTGCACACACAGATTACTAATAATGCTGAAATCTGTATTTCTCAACTGAGAACAGTATACAGTGTAATCTAACAACAACCAATTAAAACTAAGTAAAATATTTACATTACTGAATTAAATTACATTCAATTAACATTAAAATAAAATTTAAAAGTCAAAAGTACAGATAAATAAAACAAATACCCATTTTTATCTTTGTACATGTTATCCCAAAACATTTTAGCAGGATGCAACATATACTTAGTGTATTTCTTTTGGTATCTCCTGTCCAGTTTGCCAATCATTTTCTCAAATCCCTCTTTGATAAAAGTGCGTTCACACCTGAGGCGACTTGGGCGAATATATCTCGATATTCGCGTGTAGTTGGACGCTTGAACATGTTGAGTTTACTCCGGTTTCACACCGCACGCGTCAGCAGGGAGTAAGCAGTGCATATTTTTTCCAGCATCCATGTTAACAGATGAGAGCACACGGGCGACGCAGAAGCGTGTAGAAGGTGCAAAGAAATTACATAAATCAAAGAAAATGGCACACAGTGTTCGGAGAAGAACGCTGGAAAATACGACAGCAAGATGCTTGTCTATAGCCGGCTGCAGTACAAGCTGCCAGTATGCTCTGCGTACGCGCCGTGTCCACGCTGCTTATGTGTGCCGTAAAACCGGATTGTTGAACGCGCCGCTTAACTCGCAGGAACGGCACTGAGGGATGTCTAATTGCGTCTTTGCATTGACTTAACATGTAAATCACACACACTGAATGCTTAATTCGTGTCTGGTGTGAACGCAAGAGTACCAGTATTTTTTTAAGTACCAGTGGAACCATGTCAAGTTCCCAGTCAACCATGTTCTTGATGCGTATATGGACCCATTATTTACACGATGCAGAAAACAGACAGAATCTCAGAATCCAGTTTGAATTCAGAATGTAGCCTATAATTTGCTATTTGGACTAGTATTTTTTAATAAGCCGCAAAAGTCGATTCAAATATGTATCCTGCACGTTCTGCCAGCATCATATATATACACAGAAATGTAAAGGTGTTCTTTACATTTATACAATAAAAGTTCTTTACTATACATTTCTGGTACAATATCTAAACCAGACTTTTAGTTTGACGGGTTGTCGTGAACCCCTTTACATTTCTGTGTGTGTTTGATATGATGCGGGTTTTATTTAAATAAAAAGGGTAAAATGCATGAGAAGTTATATAGCCTATGTATAAGTTCTCACTGACACGGCGAGCGTCACACGTTTCGGTTTATGTAATAAACAAAACTGCACAACTTCATTCATTCATTCACACACAGAGACTCTTGCGGAACATGCAGGATTCATATTTGAATCATCTTTTGGAGCTTAATATTTAAAGATACGAGTCCATATTGCAAACTGTAAGATTCTGTCCGTGTTCTTTGTATGATGGAAATAATGGGACCGTACGCATCAAGAACTGGGTTCCACCGGTACTTTAAATTTCCACCAGTATCGGTAAATGTTTTTAGGACTACAAAGTATCGGGGCTTTTGACAACAAAACCGCATACGTAATGTGCTTCCACCGGATGATCACACAAAATATGGTCTCTTGTTTATTGCACTATAATCTTGAATGGAATAACCTCTACTGTTTTTATGAGAGTCATGCATCTATTCTTTCTGAGGTTTATAGTTTCTCCTAAACGGAGCAGAATAAAACAGAACGACAAAGGCAGCTGGTCGCAGACACCACAGTAAACAACAAACACCAGGCAGTAAACCATTAAACTCTTTACACACACTTTAAAGCGGTTTAATCCTTTTACAACTCATTTAAGACCAGCAGCTTAAATCCACAAATCCTTAGATAATCTTAAACTAATTGCACTATTTTTAATGGAGACATTGAGAGTATTGGTGACCGATGGCAGTATAATGGAAATGAAAATTGCAGTACTGTTCAAATGTTTGGGGCCAGTAAGATTCAAGATTTTCTTTCTCTTTTCAGTGTTACAAGCTGTTAGTGCATAGATAAGATCCCTAAAAGTGCAATGCCTGAGGACACAAAACGAGATATAAGTTATGACATGTCCACACATTTTTAGATTTTCCAATGTTATGTATGAATAAACATGAACTAAAAATGCATTACTGTATATAGCACATATTATGTGCTGAAACGCGTTATAAAATGCAGTAAATTAGCACAAATTTCGAAATAAAAGAAAAAAAATTATTTTACGCTATGTGACGTACTTTTTTTTTTTAAAATGTATTTCACAAACTTATTTGAATTCAAATTCCTATAATAAACTGGTGAAAAGAACTGGTGTGCATTGTTTCTGAAAGACTGCCAGTAGATCCTAAAAGAGATGTTAATTGCTAAATAATGAATTTTCCTTATCAATAGATAAAACTGCTTTCACGTGTAATTTAGCGATGAATAACACACCTTACAAATTCACTTTGCACCAGGAAAAAAATATTATGAAGTGTTAAATGCTTTAGTTTCCGTTATGACTGCAAGTGATGCGCATGTTCGAATCTGACGAGGATCTGCCAAAACCTGCCTGAATATAAATGTGAAATTACGATAGCTGAAGCAAAACCTGCCCGTTAAAAATATAAATACTTTAGGAATGAGTCAATCTGACCTTTTACAGCCAGAACCTTGAATAAAGTTTAGTCTGAGATGGAGGCATATTTAATGTTATATAAACCAAATATATTATGCAGATACAGACTTGTCTGTCAGACAGTCAGGATTGCACTGATCTCACCTGCAGTAAGAAGATCATGCCCATGATCATGGAGTACATATCGTATTTGCCCAGCTGTTTGCTCAGAGCTGAACTCATGGCCTTCAGGGCCTCCAGATACTGTTTAAGGACCTTCTTGCCCATGTTGCTCAGAACCTCTGAAGTGTTTCCATCCGCATAGAGCTTCATCCAGCTTCCATGAGACTTCTCCGCCACGTGAAACTGCTTGTAACCGTCCTCTAAGACAGAGAGAGAAATTTACATCAAAAAATGAACTGACTTGAACAATGACAGGTGAAACCAGGAAGCAAGAAAAAAAGTGGGACATTGACTTGCAGTCTACCTATATAGACAACTACCTTCAAAGGCATAATGTTTGTACTGTAAGTCAATGATTATTATCTAATTAAATTAGATGATAAAACTACATTTAAAAAGCTGTTATAAAAACTTTACAATAAAAGCCAGTTTATCTATTGTTGTATATTGTTTTATCTATTGTTTAGCAAGACTGTAAGAAATAAAATATGAGAAAGCAAACGTTTTTAAACTAAATTAAATAAAACAAATTAAACAATGACAAAAAGAAAATCAAAATCCTAAAAATTCAATTAAAAATCCTAATAAAAATCCTTAAAATTGCAATAGTTTTCTTTGTTATTCAGCAAGCTTGTACACAGCAAACTCAGTGGAAAAAATTTAATTATTAAATTAAATTACACAATATAAAATAATAAATTATATATGTTTAAATAAATTATTTTAATTGAAAATAAGTTACATATATAACATAAATAAATTAATATAAATATGAATAAAAAAATAAACCATCCTGCTAGCTATTTATTTCCTATTTTTCAAAAAATAAATTACTCAATTAATAACAAAGTATGAATAAACAAACAAACATATACATAATCCTTACAATTACAATCAGTTTATCTATTCTAATCAATTAACAAACCTGAAGTCAGTAAAATCTATAAAATCTAATATATATGTATATATATATATATATATAAACAACAAATAATAATCAGCGAAAATAAATGGTAAAATCTCAAATAAAAAAATCTTACAATTGTAGTGTATAAAAGCAAAAAGTCAATTACTTCATTAATGAAACAAAGCTATTATATTTAGCTATTTTTAAAAAATGCCAGAAAAAAAAATTATGTAAAACTTCTAATTACGATCACAACCGGTTTATTATTATCCATTGCTTTCCTACTATTTAGCAAAGCCATCAGTAAAATCATAAAGAGAAAAAAAAAAAACTGACAATTTATTTTACTGAACCTACCACAACATTGCAGGATTGGATTTTCATCAAAGCATAAATGCGATGTTGATCTCATAAGAAGATTTAAAATAACATATTTCTCTTTTAGAAGAGCCTTCACATACAATGCCTTGAAATGCTCACTAGGTTTTAAAACAGAGCTACAGTGTTATGAACACACCATGAGGAAGCTGTTGCATAAGAATCAGGTGTCTGCTGGCTGTGTTTTAAAGCAGACAGACACTAAGGGCCTTCACAGCTGGGCTCTCAGAGTGAGCTAACAGGCACGTCTGCCTCATACCGCCCAGACGCTTCACTACAGGACACCTCCGTCTCGCTCTGTGCCTCTCTCTATCGTGTCTCTCCCCATCTCTGAGCTCTGATTCTCCACAGAGATCCTGATGCTGTGTAGGATGACACAGACACATTTTGTTTGTGTCACATACTTGGGTCAAGTGTTTTCTCTGTTGTGTGCAAGTGCAATTTAAAAGTCATTGAGCATGAACGATTGACGTCTACAGTCTCGCAGATCAACTACTGACACATCAGGCCAGTTCATGTTAAAAGCAGCTTTTGGAATAACAACGACACAAATGTTTTTAGATCTATCCCCACCTTGTTTGCTATTAAACACAGGTTAATTATGCAAAACTGACGACACGCTGGCCAAGCACGTGTAGCATACTTAATGTACATCTCTGGTTTAACATATGCAAGCTCACACTCGCCAAAGCATGCAAAAACACATGTCCGAAAACACAAACAGGCTGCATTTTCTACATGTGTAACAAATTACAAACGTATACTTGATACTGCAACTTTATGCAATAAGCCACTATGTCTGTTTGCATACACAAAACGAATAACCTTAAAGATATAGACAAATTAAGTCCATGAACACACATAGTCTGCATTGCAATTTGCATACTAAAACCATGCACTTAAAAGAAAAATGCCACTGTTTAACCCTCAGCTTAGACAAGTTGATACGTACCTCTCCCATCTCTGTGCATGGAATTAATCACACTAGCGTGCAGCGCTACTATGTTATCATTTAGCTTAGCTCCATTCATCACCTACGATCTAAACAGGGATGAATTTAGAAACCACCAAACAACTCCATGTTTCCCTATTTCAAAACGGTTACATGACTAGTTAGTTACACAAGTGAGTACTGTATAGTGATATAAAATAATAATTACCTAAACGCCCCTAAACCTACCCATCACTGGGGATAAGACAAATCGTACATAATCATATAAGTGAGGTCATAAGAATTTATACGAATTAGCATGATTTTGCCACATCGTACGAATACGTACGAATTGGTCATGTGATTAAAACTAGTAAGAAATACACACTTCCTGGGCCAGACATGTACAGTAATTTCACACTGTAAGCAGTTGATGATAAGCATGATGCATGACTACAACTTATTGTGAGACAGCCTATGAGTTTTCTCAATTGTGTGTTTATATCTCTTACATAAGTAGTATCACACCTAGTCTCTTGGTATATTCGAGAATGAATCAGCTGTTGGAAGGAATCGGTTGAGTGAATGACTTCTTCTGGCTTTGCTACTGTTCGAACGCTCTTGCTTAGTTCTCCACGCTTCGCTCCCTGTTTATATACTTTTCTTAGACTTTTCTTAGACTTTTCTTAGATTTTAACCTCAGCAGACCAGAAAAGTGCTCCAACGACACATTTTTGGCACAAACAAAAATTGAGAACTTTCCGCAACTGGAATAACACTACGAAAAAGGACTCCCACTGCCAGCAGTTTATATTCTGGAGACGAGAAAACGCAGCTGCCTACAACAGACGAGAAAGAAAATGCCTCTTGAGCCTTTTCTAGAATCTACTTGCTTTTCTAGAATTCTACAAAGTATTGTGGTTCTTGAAACCAAGTTGGACTTACAAAACAGGTATAACACTTAGCAGATCATCGTCACGGACCCCCTCAGCATACAGCCGGTAAGTCCCGACAACCTAGTGAATCTCAACAGTTAATAAGTGTAGAGGAACGAGCCAAAACTGATCCTCTACTCCAGATATGGCTATGACAAGGCTTGCCAAAAACTGGTATTTTACCACCTCCTGTACAGCATGAGAACAGATTTGAAGCACTAATGAATGTGGGTTAAGAATCCCCAAATGTGATTAAACATGCATCGTATGAGCCAGCAGCTAACATCACTACAACTAGGCACTCAAGGACAAACAGACAGCGGCATTCAGCTCAGAGAGATGCCGAGCCCAGGACTCTGATAGTGGGAGACTCCATTATCAGAAATATCAGTAGCAGGACTGCAACTACATGCTGCTTTCCTCAAGCAACCGTCTCTGATGTGAATAGGGAACTTCTGAACATTCTAATGAAGCACAAGATTGCAAATCGAACCATTATCCATGTGGGGAAGAACGATAAAAAAAAAAAAAGGAAAGTCCTAACTCCTGAAGAAGGATTTCAAGTGAACTCATCAAAACACTTCGAAGACTTGAAGTTCAGCCGTTCATCAGCAGACCCAGCAAGAGAAACTAACATGTTTTCACGGTTGCTCAGGCTAAATGCATGGCTACAAAAGAACCTGCAGTCTAAAAGGAGTCAACTTCATTGACAACTTCAACCTTTTCTGGGGCCATAGACAACTGTTTAAACTGGATGGCCTCCACCCAAACAAACTTGGTGCAACAGTGCTTAAGGACAACATCTATTTTTCACTCCGTCATCCTTCAGCGGAGTGTGCCAGTCCACCCAACATGGTCAAGTATGAGTGACCATAGGACTTCAAATCAGCTTCAGAGTCGTCATGTGGTCAACATCCCACAAGGACAATGACAACGCCACACAGCCACAACAAGAACTGCTCATGGACACCATCCTGGCTGAGCCTTGCCCCCAGAGCTCATCACAGACAGACTGTGACGCACTACAACAGCTCCAAGACTCAGCACCGAAGGACGACTTTCTAGTAAACAGCCAGGAAAGCCAGGACAACATATTTCACCCACCGGAAACACCAGATCCAGAGCCCCGCTCACCAGACACCTTATCCCTCTCTCCAGCATCTCCACTTCTAAGCTTCTCACAGAAAATGGAGGA
>JAUCNO010001310.1:42359-69880 GCA_032353835.1 Enteromius viviparus
ACATAATATCTATTTTAACTGAAAGCCCTGCTCCTCTCAGCCGCTCGCTGAACAGAACAGACGCAGAGAGAGGTGTGTGCACGCGCTGAGAGAACAAGAGCTCGCGCTGCAGTACCAGAGACTCGCTGAGGTTTGTCCAAGAAGTCTCTAGATTTGTCGTTAGTTGCTTTATGGGAAAACTTTTGCCAAGGGAGTCTGAATAGTCGCTAAATAGCTACAAAGTTGCTAAGTTGGTAACACTGATCTGTAGCCACAACAGACCACAAAGAACGATGGGCACGCTTGGGCTGATGGGAATTGTAGTTCCAGCTACCTCCCGTTCGCTCCATTCACCTGAGCAAACTTTCTTCAGAAGGCCGATCGTTTTATCAAGTCTTGCAACCACGGTATTATGGAAAAAATGTTATATTCCGGTACGACGGTATTTACAATACCGTTACATCCTAGTATTTCATAATATTTAATGATTAAATAGCAGTTTCAAAGTTATTTAATTTCGTTTTTAGTTTTAGCTTTCCTTAAACCCAAACCAAACACAAGACAAAAAACAAACAATCCAATCCAATCCAATCCAATCCAAACCATTCATTCTTGTTTTAGGTTTCCTTAAACCTAAAACCAACCAAACCAAAAAACAAACAAGCCAAACCAAATAAACTAAACCCAAACAACAAACTGTGTTTTTAGGCTTTCAGGTTTTTCATCCAATGTTTTTCAGCTTTAAATTACTGAAAACATTTTAAGTTTCCAAGTATTAAAAAAACACTGCATGTGTATAACTAATTAAGTTCTGAATGTAAAGTGTAAAGTTGCATCCACCTCACTATTTTGTTTTTTAAAAACAATATTTGGGTACTTTCATTCATCCATCTCCATCCATCATCCATCCATTTACACACCATGCATACATCTTTTTGAGACCATCTTGAAGTGTTTCAGTTCAGACAAAACCTCTTGGGACTTCATGCATCTTTATTCGTTTAGATTGCTATTCGATTGGACGCACACTCCGTTTACACTTGGCCTCCTCACAATGGAAACCTGCAAATCCTGTGCTATATGCTAATACAGTGAAATTTTATTCACGCAAATGCCAGTCAGCAATATTTTCTGTTGAATGCTCTTCTTTGCATGGCAATTAGGAGCTTAAGGTACATCCGTGCGTCTCATCAATCATTACTAATTAACATGTGGACCGTGAGGCTCCCAAACCTCCAACTACTGTTGATAGCGCTCTATCTGGGAGGAGTAAAGTTTAAGTTTCTATCCCAACAACCAGATGCATTTAAAGTAAGCAGAGTCAGACCTTGTACACATCTCAAACCAGAAGTGAGCGGACTGCTACCCACCTCATCTCTGTGTGAATGCTGTGTACTGCACGTGTGAACTCACCCTTGTGGAAGGTGGGGTTGCTGTCCTGTAGGAGGCGGCTGAGCTGGTGTCCGTTGATCTGGAGGAGGCGCAGCTGTTCTCTGAGCGATAACTCCTCAAACACAGCGGGAATCAAATGGCCCACACTGTTCTTAGAGATGGGTAACCCCAGGCCCAGCGCGAGGGTGGGGGTCAGATCCACCTGCTCCAGGACCAACGGCTCCACAAATCCCGCTGTAACAGCAAAATATGTATCATTAACCGCTCACCGGTCCTTGCACACAGAGTAAGACATTTTTGCACACTGAAAAAATTAAATAAGTACTTTATTGTTTTGCTATTTTTTTTAAACCAAGGATTGATTGCATGCATTGGACTCTGGCAATATTTCAGTGCATGACAAATGTGAAATGCATAGAAAAATTACTAGACTCAAGTTTCTGGGGTTTTACAAGAAAAGTTATTCCATCCATCCATAAATCTATCCATTTATAAACCCATTTATTAATACATTTTTCCAACCATCAATTTATACACCCATCCATACATCTATCCATCCTTCTTTCGATCTATCGACCATTCATCAACTTGTATATCCACTCATCCATTTAAATATCTACCCACCCACATACACATGAATGCATCTATTCATCCATTTGTCCCTCCATCTATTTATACAGTTATCCATCCATTTATTCATCCATCTATAAATCCATTATTTATAAATCTATCCATCCATCTATTCATAAATATATCCACCGTTTCATCTGTGCATCCATCCAGAGTTTTTCTACTACTGTCGTTTCATACTGACACCAAAAATGAAGAAATGAAATGAATATTTACATAATAATTAATGAGTGCTCTTCATCTCTAGCTGGGAGTTGATGACACTAAATAAAAATCTAAAATATATTCTTCAACAAGACCGACATCAGCGTTTGATTAAGTCAGTGTTTCCTGCATTGTGCTACTGATGAATCTGTAGCGCTAACTCAAAAATGCATCTATAATTCAGCTGAATGGTGTTGCATTCCTTTTGCACTGTCCTCGCTGGCTGTGCACAAAGAACAAACATACAGATCCTCAAAAGAATGAATAAATCGATCATTAAATCTGACTGAATGGAGTCTTAATCGCTCCGAACCAATGCAAAACTTTTACTAAAACACTTAAGACGTCAATTCAGGTAAAGTTTATGCATATACACCAAGTACAAACAAAATTCTGCTTATTAACTAGTCTGCCGTGTCTCTCTCCAGACGGTGCTGGTTTTACCTGCGGCTACAGCAGCATGATGGAGGATGAGGTCAACATGAAAGCGCTGCATGCAGCGGGTGTGAATATGAGCTCATCTTTAAATAAAAACAGTGTGCTGCACGTGAAAGCTGGTGTGAATGCATATGCGTGTGTGTCTATAAACGAGTAAGAGATCACAAAAATAGATCAGGCAGAAAAAGAAACAATTATCACATTCACCCTGACAGTCTGGTGTAGACAGATGCTTCGCCACTCCACACTTCCATTTAGGAGAGAATATAGGGATGAGTGGAAGTGGATAATGAGCATCTCTCACAGATTTTCACACTCTAGAGCGTGAGTATAGTGTGTGTGTGTGTGTGTTTATCCACACGTGGTTACGAGAGCGTCATGTGCTCAATGCGTGTAATGCGTCACATGATCAGAATGACAACCGCTGTGCCAGCTCTGTGTGTGTGTGTGTGTGTGTGTCACAATCAATTACACACTAGACTCAATGCAAATTAATCCATTATAAAACAGTAGGGGAAAAATGAATTAATGCTTCATATTATTAGACAGAGATGAATCAGTGGGTAATTTAAAACCCCCGGGCCATAAAATTATCCAGCAACTCACCGCAGAATTTCTCTAATGCAATCAGACCGTCACAGACATTTGTGATTTAATGTGCAACGAACAACTACATGAGTCTATGAAGGATATATGAGAAGGAGCACATCTAGAAAGCCTTACAGTAAAACTTTAACTTTCTACACTTTTTGTTGAAAAGTTTGGGGTCAACATCTCTGAATCATTGAAACAAGTCTTTTTTAAAGGGTTATAAAAACCCCAGAACACATTTTTTGAGATGTGAACTTACACGTAACACACTGCGTTGCATTTAAAACACTAATAACACTCATAAGTGTAATCAATAAGAGAACAATGGTTATTTTTACATTTTTCGGAATAATTTCGTCCTTCTGGTTTGAAGTCGGAAAACTCTCTGCGTATGTTATATATCGGCTGCAGGGCGGGAGAGGGCCATATCTACGTCAATCATTAATGAGAAAGAGCTTGTTCAACCTGCGCTGTACTATGCATAAAATGTATCTGCTGTATTATGCAAAAGCTAGTACCGCTTTTTTTTTCAGTGTCTTTCAGAGACATTGTTATTGCTTTATTTGTGATAATAGTAATCAGCACATAAAATTAATAACAATAATGCAAAAAAAAAAAAAAAAACATGCCTCGACATAAGTAGTCGTTTCTCGGTGTGACAGCAAAGAAGTAGTGTTTCTCTACGACAAGACCAGAGCAGTTGTAGCAAATATTTTGTATGGAAAAGAGCTGTATCATGCATGTATTTGCTAAAACAGGGGGGTTTCAGGACACTTTAAAACGGGTTTTTGTGTTGGCATGAACATAAAACATTAGCATACTTGTTGGTCTTTTCTCGTTGGTCTGAAAGAAAATGCTAATTAATTTTTTACCACTAGGTGCCGCTTTTGGAGCGGTTAAAATTGTTGTTTCCCTGGTAACGCTGTGCACAAAGCAGCACTGCTCTAACTAACACTGCTTTATCAGGCAAAATATAATAAAAATGAGACAAATCGAACAAATACAGCAGATAAGTGTCACACAAAGGAGGGGTTTGGAAAAATTAACCATTGAGCAAATCATTTGGGAGTCATTGAGCAGATCAGGTAAAGATAAATGCATATTGTAAGAAAATGAAAGTTGCATGCATGTCGACCCCCCTGTTGTTGGGGAAAATATCAAATTCAAATTGATTAAATGTTATGTTGAAGACATTTATGATACCACAGTTTAAAATAGATGCTGTGCTTTTGGATTTTACGTTTACCAAAGAATCATGAAAAAATTTAAACAATATTATTTTTTCACAACATTAATGTCTGATGGACCATGTGACACTGAAGACTGGAATAATGGCAGCTGAAAATGTTGCTTCGCATCACTGGAATAAATTACATTTTTACAAATATTAAAACTGTTATTTTAAATTATAACATTATTTAGATTTTTACGGTCTTTTTGAGCATAAGGGACTTCTTTCAAAAACAAACAAGAAAAAAATTTGTTTTGTTTGAATATAAATATTCAAGATTTGAACTTCCTAGATTGAAAAGTCAACATTCTAAGCCAGAATTGAAACAAAATGTACTGTAATTTTTCCTGAATTAATGCTAACCAGCATCAAATTACTATATTACCTATAATTTTGAGGACCAGAGAGGATGCAAATGATCACCAAAAAAACTAATTTTGGCTGTCGCTGATGCAAGAAACCTTGACTAAAATAGGGAGAAAAAATTAAAATGCAATAAAAGAATGCAAATGCGCAAGCAAAGAATGTGTGAAACACATCAGGCTCTTTTTAGCGAAATAATTGCCCTTCATCAGTACTTTAGAGATACAGTCTTGATTATGCAAAAAAAAATACTACAGTTTAAACTCTAACAAAAGCAGATCCTATTTTGTGCTCTTGCAAATGATTTAAAATGCAAGAATGACTCCCAAACAGATGAACAGAAGCACACAGCTTTGCACATTCTAAGAATATCTTGCACAGTCATTAACACTGATCTGAAAAATGCAACTGTTTTTGATATAAGCATTGTTCTGTGTCGCCGGCTTACACATAATCGCTACTTAAACAGACCTTTGAGTCTGTGAGTCTCTACTGTAGCTTCCTCTTTCTAAAGTAAAATGGTAAATAACATCATTAACTAGTGCATCAGCAACACGATCAGCCCTGTTTCTTAAACGCATGTGTGAATGTGCTGGTTGTTATTTGTCAGTTTGATTTAAAGCAAGATAAAGATGAAAAATGATCAGCCCAGTTACGCCAACTCTCAGTCTGGGGAATGATTTACAAAAATGTTTATAGTGCAAAAAGCTTCTTTGTAGGAGACCAAGGACTATTAGAGCCCTTGTTTAGCTGGATATCTGTCATATGGCCATTATTGGATACGGCTTAACAATTGTAATAGGAATTTTGTGTATAGATCTACACTAAGTCTAGCCAATATACTTTAGTGAAGTACAGATAAATCAAATATACAGCCCAGGCTTAAAATAACTTCACTTTCAAATAAAGAAACTGAAAAATCCATAGAAGATCATCCAAAATGTTTTTCTTGAACTTCAAGGAGTCGCTTAACCTTTACGTTACTTAATGCGAGTAACCTTTTCTTCAAAACATGAGATAACAGCATTTCTTCTAACATTTTTTGCCAATCCAATAGTCAAATTTCTCAACGCAGGACCTTCTTTAGAGCCTGTGCTACTCACATTTCCTCCTGAAGGCGGGGCTGATGAGCACAAGGGCCGTGTTGATTTCCGGTTCTGACGATCCGCCGTGACTTCCTGTTTCAGACATGCCGTGGTCTCCACACAGAACCAGTAAGTTAGGCAATGTCCCTTCAGATTCCTGAAACAGAAAAGAAAAAACAAGAAAGAAAATTATTTAAAAATGTTTTGTGTAATGTAAAATTAAAATGAAATTTACACATAGATAATACAAAAAATATTATAATACTATAGAACACGTTTTCATTTTTGTAATATATATTTATACAACGTAAATCATACTACATATACACATAATAAATACACATAGCGCACAAACACAAATAATGTGATTGTGATTAATCTATTTAACAGAAGTGGTTTATGGGTATTTCACTCTTTGTTTAGACTTTGATCATTTTAGACAAGCAAAATACAATAACATTATGTAAAAATATCAAATAATGATCAATCGTAAACAAACCAATACTTTTCAAACTCTTTCATCGATGTAATTAAAAGAAATTAAAAAAAATAGTCAACAATTGCTAAAAACAAACAAACATTTTTTTTTCATTTATTTATTAATGGTAACAAAAATCCATTGATTTCTGCAAAGAAAAAAATAATATTTTGGATGTGATTAATCACTGATTTATTTAACAGTACTAGTTTTACTATGTAAAAATAATAACATTACAACATTTTTTATATTTTAATTTTAAATAAGATAATAATATATTACACAATATACATAATATAATACATAATAAATATCAGTAAATAATTAATAAATAAATAGCTTTTTTTTACAACATTGTCAACAATGCCCTAGGAAAGGGGAAATGCCCTTTCGTTTAAAAAAAAAGAAAAAGTTGTTTTTTATTTCTTGTCAGTTTTCTGCAGATCACGCTGTATATTTGTGGATCATGCTCTGCAAAATCAACAATCTTAATTTCCTGTGAGTTCGTGACAGATCTGTACTGTAACTCACACTTTCTGTTTGTGTATATCTGTGCATGTGTTAGTGTGCGCATGCAGGAGAGATGCTGGAATGCTCTACTCTCCATTGGAGCAAATCACAGAGGGTTTTAGCGCTAAGCCGCAGGGACGCATCTCTTCTCTCTCTCTGCCATCAGGGACGTGAGGACGATTGGCTCAGTTTCACATCAAAGAGTCTCTCAGTGCGTCGGAGCCACTTGATTCCCTCAGTGGCACTCTGACGCCATACACAGGCACGCTAAACAGCCGTCCTTCACCCACTCTTAGGGCCGCTGTGTTCACAGCTGGCCGGCCTGCTCCAAACACTCTTACTGCCGCTAACACTAATGATGCTACGCTAACAACCAGTCCTCTGCTTACGGCGGTTCAAATATTCATGGGCCCTCTAAACGTATGCTAATGACTAGCCTTCCCTCCCGCCCGAGTTAATGTGCGCTAATGACAAGTCATTTTAAAACGCCGCCTCACTTGCGGCCTAATATCTGCCAGCAGTGTAGGAAATAATAGCGTGCATTTGACAGGTGTGATTTAAGTCTGTGACGGGACAAGGCAAACTGTAAATTAGCTTAGGAAATTCTTAATATGCTGTGATTGCCCAACACATCACTGTCAAGTATAAGCCATTCCTTGTATAATTTATTATACATTAAAGGGTTAGTGCACACAAAACCTCATGCTGTTCTAAAGCCGTTTCTTTAGCCAGCTGAACATAAAATAAGAGATTTTGAAGGATCTTGGTAATCAAACTGTTCCTGGTAGCCACTGACTTCCATAGTAGGCTATGGAGGGGAAAAAAACAACAACAATGAAAGTCAATAGGAAACAAAAACTGTTTGGTTATCCACATCACTGTCCTTTTAAAGACGCAAACGCTGCAAAAACAAAACCAAAATAATAATAATATAAATATATTAATCAATAGCCTAAATATAACAATCAATCAATCAATCAATCAAACAATCAACAAGAAAAACATAACATTCAAATAATAGATATAAAAAACTAAAAACAAAACTATAAAAAAATAAATAAAAAATGTAAACAGAATATAATAAAAATAAAAGAAAAAATACATGCATATTATATTATGCTTAAAATTGTTCTATAGAAAAACAATTTTAAATGAAATTATAAAAGAAAAATAAATGGGGGAAATTATGTTTAATTTATTTATGTAGTCACGTGTAAGAGAATATAAACCAAACAAAAATGTGCTTAATTGTGATGAAAATAAATGTAGCAAAATCTGCAAAAAATAGGCAATAAGGCAAATAACGTTTATTATATATATTTTTATTCTCATTTATAAAAGCCTCATAAATAAAGCCATTTGCAAATATTTTTTACGTAATTCAAAAAGAAAAACAATTGGTTTCTTACCACATTGATAGATATTTTTAAAGAATCTTACAGTAATTCTAATAAAATATTCAGAAAACAAGACTTAAAAACTTGTATGTATAATAAAAAAAAATGTATGAGCATTTTTAAAATATCTAATAATAATCTCAGCTGTTTTAAATTCAGAATGATGTTTTTAATTCCTTTTTCTTGTATTAAGCAGGAACTTTTTTCGTAATTGACAATATCTTACACCATTAAACTTCAAGTAAATGCATCTTACTGGAAAACTAAACAAAAATATTGTGTCAGAAACTCTTCTAAAGCATTAAACCAGACCTGACTAACCAGTGTGGTGGCCAGACCAGACCAGAAACCCTATAGGTTGTTTTAGGCTGTTTTAAATACCTACAAAGGACAATAACACAGATTCAACAAAGAAGCTCTGCTCAAAAATAACACATGAAATCTTTGCATTGAGTGACAGGAGAACTTTCCAACTATTTCTACAGTAGATGGCCAATTTCACCCCAATAATGGTATGAGGACGGCCGCCCGTAAAGGGCCGCGGGGGTGTCCCGTCCACAAATGCCTGTTAGCAGTGGCAGTTTTAGGGCACTCGTTTTCCAGCAGCTAGCCAGAAATAAACTGCCATCACATTGAGGTGCAGTAATGGAGACGAATGAGTTTCAGACCGTAACACAGTGTTCATGTCGCAGGGGTGAGGATAAAGAACAGCCAACAAAGCCAGGAAAATAACTAACCTGATATAAGAATAAAGCGTTTTTTCTTTCCCTCCTTTCTAATGTGATTTTACTGTTATCCTCTGGATGCCTGCATCTTACCATAAAATACACTGAAAATAGAGCTTTCCCCTCATGACTAACTAGAAAGCTTAAAGCGGAACAAAACTAATAAAGAAAGGCGACATTAAAGGATCCTTGAAAAATAATTCAACATGAAGCAACCGTTGGGAGCTCTTTTAAAAAACTTCATCGCGGGAACGAGTGCAATAAAATAGAGATGCGAGTGAATTGATGTCAGTGATTTGTTGAGCGCTTAGACAGTAATGTGAATCAAACACTGTGTTCATGTACGACCGGACGGTTATTTGAAAGCGCAAAAGTGATTTCTGACTTCAGGAAAGAGTGATTTGCTTTGAGACAGGAGTGCCATTATAATAGCACTGCAGGCGGCTTTTCCAAGAAACCTTGAGGAATTACAGACGGCTTTAATGAATAGTTCAGCTAAAGTGAGTCATTATTTACTCACCCTCATGTCATCCTGAACCCTACGACTCTCTTGTAGGGTTGTTGTGGAACACAACAGGAGAAACTGTGAATTTTATTCTTTCCTCTTTAAATATCATGCACATAAGCAAATTTACCGCATAAAAATAAAGCTCAGATGTCAAAAACCATTTGATTTTAATTTTGTATGAGAACCCAGATGAAGGTGATTTTCAGTAAACTTTCAGTAAATAATGACTTAGGCACAAAATATCAACTCATAAGTCACTGGGTTATTACTGTTAACTTAACTTAAATAAAATTTAATTAAATTAAGTAAAATCAGATTAAATTTGAAAACTACAAATTACTAAAAACAAAAATAAATTAAAAGAAAATCAAGCAAACAATTACTAAAGCTTAGACTAAAAAAAGTTTAAAGTAAAGTACTATAACACTTATATTTTTAGATTAAATTTAAAAACTACAAATTAACATATTAAAAAATACAAATAAATTAAATGACAATAAAATGAAAATAAAGCAAAACTTAATTAGTAAAAATACAAACATTTTTGGACTCAAAAACAGAAAAGAAAATAAATAAAAATAAAGCTATATATATATATATATATACGTATATATATATATAAAATATATAAATCAAATGCGCTAAAATTACTAAAGTTTATAAAATGCAAGTGATGACAAGCTTATTTCAGGCTGTTAATAAATACTATATTTGCCTATTAATAAATTAATTATTAATTTGTTGCTTTTTTGTCGTTCTAATTATACCTTTATATAAAAGTTCAGTAGCATTGAAAAACTATACATGTCTTTCCACATCTAAATGAATATCTTTACTGTGTGGCTAACATCAGCATGAGCATGTTTTACAATTGTCGCCTTTTAAAGAAATAAGCTCATATGGATGTCTTTTTTTTAATCCTGATGCTTTCATACAAAGGTAACGCCTTCCAGACATGGAGAGTGAGGGGAAAAGAAAGAAAGGGGAAGTAGGAAAGACTGAATAAGAAATAACAGAGAGGGGATACAGGGAAAAGGTTCAGAAAAAATAAAAGCGGTAAATCTGTGAGCAGATTTCACACACACGCAAACCAAACCCAAAACGCTTCAGTCAAGGTTTGACGCTTCTCTTGCCACTTACAGCGAGTCCCTGCACAGCAGCAGAGAGAAGCGTTCCAGAACCATCCTTTAAATATTCAGGAAGTCGTTTAGGCGCTTTTCTCAGGAGATTCTTTAATGCTGGCCCTTTTTTAATTGAAGAGGAGAACAGGGGACGCCTGTGCAATTTCAGAGAAAAAGAAACTTGTGGAGTTTGTGGCAGCAGCCAAGCTGTTAAAAAACAAAACAAAAAAAACTCAAAAATGCTCATGATGTTTCAAACCCAGACTTTCCTTCATCCGTGAAACACAAAAAGAGATGTTCATGCTGCTCTTCTCTATAGGAAAAAAACTAAACAATATACAGTTTAATAATATATTGTTTAATGCTGATTTACAAATATATCTTATTGTTCAGGATTACATCATTCTGAAATAATACAAATAATAATAATAAATTATTATTATTAATATGTTTTATATTAATGTACATTATATATCTTATATACAACTTGAAATGTAATTAATATTATTACTAATATTGGCTATTATGAACTAATTTAAGTTATATTTATTGTTATAATCACAATCATCATAAATTAATTAATGCAACTTGAAATGTTAAAAATGCATTATATGTAACTAAATAATAATAATAATGATTTATATCTTGATATTTTAATATAACCTGACATGTAAAATGTAAATAAATCGCATAGTTAATTATTTAGTATTAGTATTATTATTAGTATTATTTAGTATAGTAAATTAGTATTGATATTAATTACTATAAGTCATATGTGACGTATATTATATTTTATTATAATCATCATAAATTACTTCATGCAATTTGGAATGTTAAAAAAATTCATTCATATTTATATATATTTTTATTATTATTCTTATCAAACTTGGGAATGTCAAATATAAAGTTATTATTATTATTATTATTATTATCATAAATTCATTGATACAACTTTAAGTATTAAAACTATGTATAAATTAAATTTTAAATTAGTAGCAGTAATCATTACTTCAGTACTGAGATACTCATATTTTTGTTAATACTGAATTATGAATTATGTTTTGTTTTTTATTATTTTTGCTTTCATTTACATTTTAGTGTTTTTATTAGTAATTATTATATTGTCTTATATTATTGTTTTGTTTTTGTTGCTTTTACATGCAATTATAATTAATTAATTAACTGAGTAAAAAAAAAAACTGAGTAAAGTTTTAGTTAACTACCATCATCATGGAAATAATAATAACAATAATAATAAATATTACTACTATTATTGCCTCTAATTCATAATTCAACTTAGAATGTTATACATACATTATAATATGTAAACAAAACATGTTATGAAAATTAACAAACACTAAATTACTGTTCATGTAATAAAAATGTACTTATGTACAATTTTGTTGGAGACATCAATTCAAGCGACATGCAGATGTCATGTCCTTGAGCCAAACTTTACCCATGAAGCTCTAGGGCATAGTTATCAAGCAATGAAAAACTGCAACTCAAAAAAATTGAATAGAGTATACTGAGTCGCTCTGGGCTAAAGGCATCTAAGAGAGTACAAGTAGCCAGACGAGGCAGCACAGGTCATGGCAAGTGCTCAATCATTTAAATAACAGCATTTTAATCAATGCCATTGAATGTCTGTTTCAATTTAAACAGAGCAGAATGACCAAGGTCTCTGCACTGCAGCAGTATTCATTACAGAAAGACGAGCTTGCTCTGGAAATGAAGTGTTAAATCAGCAAACATGACCACTTCCTCTACGTCCCAAAACGAGGTAAATGAGAGATTTGCATGTAATTATACAGAGTAGACACAAGAAAGCAGTGTGGAAGAACGTATAAAAGCGTGGCCCAATTTACAGTCTCAAATCTCGTCTTCACAGGAGGAATAAGGACTTGGAAAAGGAGGACAGGAAATTAAAGCGCACCATTATATTCAGATTGTGCAAAGTGTTGTAATTTACACGACATGCATTGGCTTGAGTGGAAATAGCAGGATATAATCCAAACTCCCACTTCAGGCGAACAATCTCAGTACAAAGACACTGAACGCAGCTCTGGGGTCCTGTGGCCCCGTACGGCCCCGAGGAGCAGGAGAGAACAGAGCACAAGCCAGAGGCTGAAGACAAGATCTTGTATTGTGTCCAGGCTGAAATCCACGGCTTCCTTCATGGGATTCGGCCGCGCCACACAAAAAGCTGGAAAGATTGTTCTGATGGAGGGGAAATTAATTGATGTGTTCATCGACGAGGCTGTCCAGGAAACGTGAGAATACAAGCGGAGAGAGCCTTCAATGGCAAAAGAAGAGAGAAAATTAAAAAGAAAAACAATACATAACAGATCTTCCGTGGGATACGTATATTTGTACATTATATTTATGTTAAATTACATTATGAAAAATGCTATATTATGAATTTTACGTCAAATTTGTTGTTGTTGTTGTTGTTAAAATGTACATGCAATATAATAATTTACATAATATAATATTTATAATTATTGTTGTTGTTTTTTATTGTAACTTGTTATTATTATTATATTTTTATTATTTTTATTAACAGTCTTATTATTGTTACCATTTGTATATATTAGAACATTTATAAGTGCAATAACATAACATATTATTATAATTATTATTATAAAATATACATGTTATATTACAACTGTAAATTGAATCAAAATATAATCATCATCATCATTTTTTATTGTTGTTGTTTTGTTGTAACAGTTTATTATTATATACCATTTATAATAATAAAAACAAGAATAATAATACTAACTATTGGTAGTAGTAGTAGTATTAAGAGGCTTATTATTGTTACAATTATATAATATTAGAAAATGTATAAGTGCAATTATAATACATGTAACAATAATAATAATAATAATAATAATAATAATAATAATAATAATAGTTATTATTTGTATGGCATTACAATAAAATATACATTTTGTGATACTATAATTGCCATAATAATAATAATAATAATAATAATTATTATTATTATTATTATATAATCTATACTTTAGATTGTATTATTATTATTATTATTATTATTATTATTATTATTATTAATATTATTGTTAATGTTATTGTTATTGATATTATATATCATTTTATTTTTATTTTTTTAATAATATCATACAATTACTATTATGTCATGATGCCTTAACTGAACGCATTAACAAGTTAACTATGTTTATTATTATATGCTGAATTTGAAAGTTATGTGCAATGTGCTAGAAACAAAGGGTTTTGGTATAATGTATGTTTTAAAAAAAAAACAGAATTCTGTTGGAAGCCCTGGCATGCTGTTATTAAAAATATGAATACAAGAAGATATGAAAAAGAACAAAGAGAGAGTAAGAGAGGGAGGAAAACGTGTGAGAAATCTCATTAGCTTGGATAGATTCTATGCAGGGCCGTCAGCTCAGTCTACAAATGAAAAACACAAACATCATCACACAAGAGATACAAACAGCAAGGCACTGGATGAACATGTTAGGCTGAACCTCGTCTGTCCAACAGCATCACAGCTCCGTGTAATTGCAGATGAGACTGTCAAACAGTAAGATTGTGTATGATTCAACGGCTTTCAAACACCTCAGTGTGTATAATGAGTAATGTCTGAATACTCTGTGACGCTGGCGACAGCAGAGGGGCTTTTAGAGACCCTCAGAGACTCTATGCCATGACAACAGGAACATATCAAAGTGAAGCTAACAGGTCATTTACCTCAGCAACAAATGACGCATATTTGAGTCTTTTTAGTTAAAAAAAACCCTGTTGGGTGTTCATGTGACGGCACTTTGAGCAGGAACATAAATACATCTGAAACCCATTCTCTGCTGGCCTTCAAAGAGAGAAACACAAAGTCCAGTTTGACTAAATTTGCATGTACATTTTTTTGGGTTTGGTGTCGATAAGAAACAAAAAAAGAATGCATTCAATTAGCGAACACATATACAGTATAATGCTACAAAATATGTATTGTTTAATGTAATAAATGCTGTTCTTCTGAAAATAATTATTAAACACTAAACCAACCTATAAGAATGATTTCTGGAAGATCATGTGACATTTTACATGGCATTGACATGAAAATCTATGGATGCCCGTTTCCGCCATTAATTAAAAAATTAAACAAAGGTTACCTTTTTATTTTTTTGTCAAAGAGCCTTGACATTCAAATTCAATTTAATCTGTGAATGCATCAAAACGTTGTAGTTTAAATCAATGAATAGAAAAAAATCCAACATCTGTCAATATTTCCTCTCACGTCCTTCTAAAACCGTATGAATTTCATCTTTTAAAGAACTGCACTTTACTATTCTCCACACAGTTTTAATAAATAGGTACATATATACAAGATCACATATAATCTGAGCGAGGAACAGACCAAAATAATTCTCCGGACATTCTGAAATCCGAATGGTTTGTTTTTAGTGATTTGGAGTCAATCTTGTAAGCTTCAGTCTGCATTTTATGTACAGAAATTGCATGAAAAGTAGTGAAGACATCACCTCGTTCAACACCATGTGCTCTTCCTGGAAGCCTAAAAGTTCATCTCAAGACAAAAGTGCAGCTGTCCAAATCACTGCTGTAACTATTGGCGGTGGATCTAAAGGTTACACTAATGCTGATTTTATCGTGAACTTTGCCATTCTGATATTAAACATGACTCTATCTACGTTGTTATGAAAGCAGCAGAAGAGCTAATATGACTACAGTGAACAGAAACTGTGTATGCAACACACAGCAACATGCAACACACTATATATACTAACACTCAATCGGTGAATGTGATTCCTGCATGGATGCCTACCCACTTATGTGGAGCAGATCGAAAGAAAACGTGCTGGTTAAAAGAAGAGAAGAGGAGAAGAAGTGACCCACTGATCTCGGGGGAGGGAGACCTGCACTGTGTGTTTCACAGGTAATGAGACAGAGAAGTGCGAGGAAGAGATCACAAGGATGTGTGCCAGCCAGGACGATCCAAAATAAACCTTTTAAACAATGAGGGAAAGAAAAAAAATGTTATGGATGCGATTTATTCCTATGAATCCTTCACTGACTTAATCTGTCAGAACGGTTACTTAATCAATACGACTCAGTTACTGAGCAAGTGAGGCTTTACTACCAGTCAGGTGCAAAAATAAAGCAAGAATAGTTTTAAAACTTATGCAAGCATTATTACTGACCATTGCCTTATTAAACAGATAAATAAAAATCCTCATATTAAGATAAAACAATATTATATAAACATATATAAATATAATAAATTCCGATTTTTTTTTAATGGTTATATAAAAAATTAATAAATGACAAAGCATGTCTCTTTAAATAAAATCATGAAACTTTAGCATTTTAGCATTAGTTTATTAAAAGCTTCACAAAAAAAATTACATTTAAAGCCCTATGAAATGTTTTATTTTTTTTCATCCATATGTTTATTGTTACCAAATTCTGTGTTTAAACACTCAATAATTTGAAAGCATAAAACCAAGTAAAACATTTTTACAATAGCCTATTTCTCCCTCAGAAATTCTGTGTTGTGCATTTACATTTTTTAAGGCATAAAAACATTACGTTATCTTTTAATTCATTAAAATAAAAAAAAAATAAAAAACAATTGTGGGGAAAATAAAGGGAATGTAATATTACAAGTGAAATACTGAAGAAATATAGTATAATTATTTATTGAAAAAAATTTAGAAATACCTTAAAATACATTAGTAGGCTATTTTGTTAATTGTGCTGAATAACAGTGATGTGTTTCTACCACAAAGTCCTTATGTTAAAACAAACTTTTATTTTGACGGGTTGCCGTGAATACCTTTACATTTAGGTGTGTATATGATGTGAGGATAGTTTTACTGGAATGAAAATAGACAAAACAATAAGATTTGGAAAAAATGTATGAAATAAAATGATCTTGACCTTCGAGTGGGGTGTATGTGTTCTATGTCTCACGTGTTATGAAACAGTAAGAAAATTGAACAAAAACACCAGAGGCACAAACTGAGAAAAATGTAATTCAGGTGCTGATATTTAAACCAGAAAGTCAGATGAAATTTTAAAAAGCTTGTAATGTAAATAAGTGCCATTTTTAGAAAAGTATAGCAGACTGTTTACATAAAATGAAATAAATATCAGCCGTCACCATGTCTGGCAATAATATTTCTAGGTAAGATGAGATTTAAGATTTAAATGCTTCGTTTTTATAACCAAAGCTCTGTAGTTTCAAAAAGTATAAAGCAATGCAATACAGCAATGCTTAAAAGATGAACAAATAAATGTCTGACTCACACTTGAACATGATTATTCTAAAACAAATGGTATATTGGATAATCAAGGAAAGCTAAACTGCTTGAGTCCAGCAGGTTTTATCTTGAATATACAAAATTCTTGAAAATTCAGCAAAACCTTATCTATTAATCAGCAACAGTACATGACTTCACCTGGTCAAACAATGCTCACAAGATATAAAAACTTAAACTTTACACTGAATCACCCAGACATCATTAGTGTTGAGCCTTGCAATAAACTATAAACTGAAGCCCAAATGGTTTGGACTGGTTGGTCTGCAAACACAAAAAAATTGTGCTCTATCATATAAATTATTTCTAGTATAACAGCATCTGTCAGCAGTACAAAACATCCGACTCCATACGGCCCTCCGGGGAATCCCTCAGAATCTGACATCAAATTCCTCTCACACGTTCATTTCCTCTCGCTGGAGCTCCGTTACATGCAAACAATCCCACATGGAGCATAATTCACATGGATATCAGGGAGGAATCAATTTCCAATTGAACTACAGAAAGTCAGGTTTAAGGTAAAAAAAAAATAATAATAAAAAAATAAAAAACTGATAACAAGAAACAGTAATCCCAGACATCATTTCACGCTGTAGTCGAGCTTCTGAAATGAGCAAGACAACATTATTCAAAAGCAGCTCTGAATGTTTCCATCGATTTACAGAGGAACCTTGAAAATTTACATGCCAGCCCAATAAGCTTCAATGTTGGTATGGCAGCATACAGTTCAAAACCATGGAAACAGACTTTTAATCATCCTCAGGGGTAAAGCAAAGGCACAGATCACTATCAGGTAACATATAGTACTGTGCAAAAATCTTAGGCCAATAGTATATTCACCAACATAAATACCAACAAAGAAAAGGTTTTAAGTCAGTTATTTCTATCTTCTGCGGTAGCAAAATATCAGTTGACATTTCCAAACATTATTTTTGTCATTAATTGTAATAAAGCAGTGAGATTATTGTCTGACAGCAGCCAGTGCTCCACACAGAGATCTGATCATCATCGGTCTGTCTGGAATCACATGAAGTAACAGAACAGACTCAATCCAGAAGAACTGTGCCAACGTCTCCAAGATGAAGAAAAAAACCTGGAAAGCCACCTGAAAAACTCTGGGCAAGTGTACCTCGGAACAGAAGCTGTTTTACCAAAAGCTGTAATACCTATCAAATATTTATTTGATTTAGTTAATAGAAGTTAATTGATAAATGCAAGCTATTTATGGAATTATTTTTGAAAGCATCCTTACTTTACAGCATTTTTACACGAGCGTCTAAAACTTTGAACAGCACTGGAGCTTTGCAGGAAGGTTTTGAAGCATCTTGGAGACGCTGCCACAGTTCTTCTGGATTTAGCCTGTCTCAGTTTGTTCTGTTTCTTCATGCTGATAAGCCTGTTGAGCTTTATTCTGCGATAACAACCTGCTAGCTGCACATTATACTTTACCTATGATAATATACTCTACCGTTCAGAAGTTTTAAAGATATTTAATGGTTTTTAAAGATGTTTCTTCTGCTCATCAAGGCTTCATTTAATAGATTAAAAATTCTGAAAAAAAAATTAATATTGTGAAATATTATTTCAGTTTAAAATAACTGTTTTCTGTGTGAATGTATTTTAAAATGTAATATATTCCTGTGATACAAAGCATCATTACTCCAGTCTTCAGCGTCACTTTCAGAAATCATTCTCATATGCTGATGTTTTATTATCAGTGTTGGAAACAGTTGAGCTGATTAATAGTTTTTTTTAGGATTCTTTGATCATTAAAATATTAAAAAAAGAAGCATTTATTTAAAATGGCCAATAATGTTCAGGACTACTGGTTACGGTAGTTTACTGTTTCACTACTGTTCAAACGTTTAGGATCAGTACATTTTTATTCTTTCTTCTTTGAAAGAAATTAATACTTTTATTAACAAAGGATCTATTAAATGAACAAAAAAGTCAAAGCATAGATTTACATTTTAGAAATGTTTTATATTTGGTAAAAAATTATGTTGTTTTTTACGTGTTATTCATCAAAGAATCCTGAGGAGAAAAAAGGTGGAAAAATCACAGGTTCCAAAAAATATATTTGGCTGCAAAACTGTTTCCAACATTGATAATTATAGAAATAAATCAACATATTAGAATGATTTCTGAAAGGATCATGTGACACTGAAGAGTAATGATGCCTTGTATCACAGGAATAAATTACATTTTAAAATATATGCACACAGAAAACAGTTATTTTAAATTGAAATAATATTTCTCAGTATTACATTCTTCTTTGGAATTTTTAATCTAATAAATGCAGCCTTAATGAGCAGAAGAAACATCTTTAATAACCATTAAATATCTTACTGATCACAAATTTTTAAACGGTAGTGTATTAATGATTTAAAAAAATTAATTGAAACTGGAGACACCAATAAAACATGTAAATAAATATTAAAACATTTATTAATAACAATAATAATATTCTAATAATAGACCATTTTTTAAAAGTATGTTTCTATAAATTTTCTTCTCTTGGTGAGAATGTTATCATAGTACGTTGAGCTCTTTCATCTTCGGGTTATGTGATTTTTCTTCTTTAAAAACTGGGGTTGTTCTTGTGCATTCTTGCTATAGATGTTAACTGACGCACCATTTTATCATGTCCTCAAATTCATTGTTACTTAAGGCAATGCTCTGAATAACCTACATTAACGGCTCCTATAAGATCTCTCATAAAGGGCTGATGATTAATGAGTGTTGGATGTGTCATACTGCAGGGAGCTCCGGTGTTCCTCTGGTCCTGTGGGGAGTTAAACTCTCTCACCTGCAGAGGGAACAGATTTCGCATGCAGATATTATAATGGGCAGCAGGCCTGCGGGGTGCTAAAGTAGGACGCAGCTGGTTATACAGATGTCCCCAATCAAGAGGCGTGTTTAGGCCCCGTGACGGATAAAAGTGGGTGCCTTCCTGTTAGAGACATTATTGATAGTGTGGCATTCCTCGATTTCATTAAAAATTAAAAGAAAATTAGTGTGTGTGAAAACATAAGCAGGTTGCAGCAAATGTAATTCATATTAAATGCACAAATAGGTGGTTGTCTATTTTAGAATTTAATTAGAATCATTTTTGATAAAAATACATATCAATTATTTGTTTGTTTTTTATTCATGCAAAAAAAAAATTTTTTTCTAATTATACATGTATTCATTTTAATGTATTAAAAAAATCCAAAAACATAATTTTCAGTTTAAATGACAAAATGAAGCTGGGCATAAAACTTATCTGCCATACCTGCTAATGGTCAGTGATTTGAGAAAATTTACCAACTGTTTGTGAATCATTAAATAAAAAACAGGCTGAATAAGAAGGGAAAACTAAAAAAATAAAAAATATCATGCTAATATTATTAAACTGTAAAGTAGAGCTTTTGTATTTTTATATAGAGCTTTTATGTTGACAAAACACTGCAGGGAAATATTATGTGAAAAGTCATTTTAGGACCCTAAAATAGTATTAGTTTTTTTTTATTTACCTCGTGGAAAGCAAAAATGCTATGAAATGCATAATTTTATAAAAAGGTTATGGTAAAAAAAAAAAGAAAATTTTTGAAATCAGCAACACAAAATTAGTAAGAAACCAGAACTGAATTTCATTTAGCAGTAGAGCTAACATTTGTATGCCGTGCAAAGTAAAAAAACACTTCAAGAGCAACTGAATGTTCTGCCAAATGGATGCTGTGGGCTGCATCAGCAGGCTAATGCTAATTCTGCGAATCAGACAGGGTCAATGTCACATAGCGAAATGTGCATAATTACATAATTACGTAATTACCAAGAGCAGAGTCGCTGACAGAAAGTAAACTTCCTGAAGAGAGACACACAAGATGTCTTCGACGAAATTATGCATTTTTACATTCAACCTTGTCACAATGATGCTTTACGCCTAATTATTGAACTTTTATGACAGAAATGAGAGTAACTGATGTGTCTGGAAAGTTTTTAAGCTCTCACATAAATGCTTCCATGGCAACTATAAGATTAATAATGTGAACGCCTCATTCCTACAGTGCAATCCAGAGTGAAACCTCACTGTTAATCAATAGCAATAGAAAGACAGAGGGAGACATTTCCATAGATGTCTCCTGGTGTTGGATTACTGTAAATAATATTACTACAATTTATGGTCAATACATTTTTATTTCATTGAAGTTAGTGCTTTAAACTTCAGTTAGTTGTCTCCTAATTTCATTTGTGAGCCTGGACCAATCAGTCTTTAGTTGCACAGCTACATTTGTAGCAATAGCCAATAATACATTGTATGGGTCAAACTTATTGTTCCATGAAGACATACTGTATTGTAAATTTATTACTGTAAATATACTCACATTGATTTCTTGAACCTTATTTGGACAACTTTACAGCCAATTTTACTCAATATTTAAATTTTTTAGCAACCTCAGATTTCAGATTTTCAAATAATTGTATCTCAGCCAAATATTGTCCTATTTATTTATTCAGCTTCGAGAAGATGTAAAACTTTATGTTTTTGTGGGTTAAATTTATTTATTTTTTTCATATTTGTATTTCATTTTACAGCTTTACATGAATAAGTATGTGATTTAACACTAATTCTTTTGAATATTTTCAGTTTTCGTTTACAATAATAACTGTGGCTGAAACCAGGCAAATGGTCCGCTGGGAATAAATCTGTATTTGGGTCAGAATGTAGCAGAACTGCTTAGTCCTTAAAAAAACACAGTGAGAGGAGACTTTTCAGGGAAAAAGCAGAGAGAGAAAAATGAGCCTCACTTTGACAGGCTGGGGAAAAAAAATAGAGTTGCTGCTCCTGCAGAAGACATCATAAATCCAGGTTGTGTATTTGCTAGGGGGTTACTACAGTATGTGGTTGCTAGGCTTAAAAAGTGCACCCTCAACCTACCTACAATATTTTGGATTCCTATAATAATCACGCAGCAGGTGATCAGGTGATCAGACGCACAGTTAACTAATTGCACATGATTTAAAGGATCACCAGAGCAAAAATGCTTCAGTTACACAGAAAAGTTTAATACTTCGTGTCAGGGTTTTGTTCAAATCAATGACCCTCAGTGAAAGAAATAGTAATAAAGATGGCAGACTTGGCAAACGACTCTTCAAGACTGGCTACAGACAAATCTGTGGAGGAGTAGAACTTGATATATGAATCTACTAAATGAAAGTCAAGGAAGGCAAATATCAAAGGTTTAAAACACTTTTTTTGAGTTGTTTACAGATATATACATGTTGTACATTGCTTAAAACAGTAATATGAGTCACTAAAATTGTTACAAAGTGGAAATTGGTCATTTTTGAGATTTTTGCGACTATTTCGTGCATCATGTTTTAAAAGTTACGTTTGAGCCCGTGACGTAGATGTGGGTTTTTTTTAGCGCTCATTCGCTGCGTGGCTTGTACAGTACATGTCTACTTCATCGGCTTGACGGCCCTATTAATGCATTATTAATGGCCAGTGTAACATTATACATGACAAAGGACTCGTCTAATCCAATCACTGTGCTTTGCATGAGCTATCTCAGCATTGGTAAGTAGCACTTGCGTCACTTGTTTACGTTGGTTGGCTTGCTGTTTCTGAAACATGGTTCGTGTTTGTGCCTTTCTTCATTGTAACAAAACAAAATAGTTTTTTTGTTTCCCCGCGATGAGCTAAAGTTTGGATGCGTGCTGAATTAAATTGCGCGCAGATGACATTTCATGCTCGCGCGAGTGCTTGAATTGCGCGCAGATGACAGATCGCGCGCGCGTTTTGAGAAGAGCTCGCGGCTCCCGTTTCCGCGGCGTGTAGATCAGTGCGCACCACTGATGCTGGCGCGCGCGGTAAATTGCGTATTATTGGCATAGATTTGCCGCCATAGCAGTGGACCTGCACTGTCATGATCAAAGTGTAGGGATTCTTTTCAGAAAGTTTTTCAAACCAGAGGTGTGAAAAAGCACTTCTGAAACAGTGGGGTGTTGTGACCCTTTAAGAAACTCCCAGAAGAACATGCACTATAATGAATGGTGAGCAGATCCGTGGGACCAGACTGTTTCAGAAAGTGCTCAAGGTAGGTCAGAGATGCTGAAGCAGTCAAGAGCAAAGATCTAGTAAAACACCACCACACCTTTGATATCAGCGAGGCATGTATCTTCTTGACGATGTCGTCCATCTCCATGAGTTTGGGTCCTATAAGAGAGCTGTGGGGTCCGCTGATGTGTCCGATATGGTCCAGGCCCAGATAGTGCAGAATCAGAATATCCCAGTCATCTCGCTTCAGAGTGCTGTCCAGATGACGGGTCACGTTATTGTCCACCTGACAGAACAAGATGAAGATATTAAAATCTGAGAGAGGGTGAGAAGAAATGAAAACAGAAAATAATGACTTATGAGGAATCAAACTGCCTTTGTTGTTAATGTTATTGTACTAAGTAAGTTTAACCCAGTCTCATATTTAATACACAAATTTCTAAAGCCTCTAAATGATCAAGATGTTCCAAAGTAATCAAATCTTGTTGCACTCGCTCTACTACATGCCTTCTATCATCTGACTGATATTACAGAGTTTTTCAGGAACTAAAATAATTAATGTAGCTGTATAAACGTCCTCTTTTAGCTTGTGCTTCATGAGTCTTATTTCTATTCATTTATTTCAGATTTTTATGAAGTAAACATAGGAATGACTTATTTTGTTAGTAATATTCCAAAATGATCACTTACTAGACTGATGCAACTCAAATACTGTATGATCGCCAGGCTTTTATTGGTTCAACTGTCAGTCACGCATTGAATAGCATTATATGTTTTGAAACTTCAGAGCTTTGGATCATAAAACTAAGCATCCTATCATATCATCTCACTAAGACATTATTCGAGATATAGAGTGAAAAATGATATTTATAATGTATTTTATGTAAATAGCCTGCTATGCTGTTATAAAGATCTTAAAAGATGAGAGAACTTCAACTTACTTTTATGGTTTTATAAATACCAGCATCTGCATAAACTGCATATGTTTTTCAGTTTGGGCCTATGAATAAAATCAAGGTATATTTTCCTCATATAAGCTCCATATACCCACTTTCCGTACCCACTGTACCTGGGTTGGAATTGGAATTAAACAACAATTAAAGGACACAGAATTGGAATTGAATTGGAATTACAGGAAGTGAAATTCAATTCAGGAAGAATTCCACTGAATTCTGTTTATTGCTGAGCATTTATTTGTCATTGCATTTAAAAGACATACATTTGAACTTTATTTATGATGATTTACAAATATCAAGCAATGTGTGAAAAAGAGTTGATCAAATGCAAGTAAATAAAAATGAGAACAGTACATTATGAATTAATAATAGAATGACAGTGGTGATAAATTTATGAATGCATGTTTTGGAATTTACCATTCATTCTCAATTCAATTCATGAATGGCCCAAACCCTGCACTGTACATATAACATACTATATGAGCCATAAAAGCCTGATGTATCAACTATGACACTCAAAAAATAGAAAATAAATAAACTAGATTTTTAGTTTTAATAAATGTTTTTTCAAATGTCAGGCTTTATGGAAAAGCATTAACTGAATGCTAGCTACAAATATAACTTGTTTTGATCTTACATAAAGTAATGCAGTCACAAATTTTAGTGACATTTCTATCATCTGTTGTCAAAAACATAGAGCGACATGTAGCACAACTCACACTGAAGTCACTTTACAGCCACCTTGAACCTTTCCCAGTCTTGTTCATTTCTATTGACTTTACTTGATTTAACCCGGGAAAATTAACAGAACAACGGTAGGAGTCAAACAACTTTGAGCTAAAATCATCTCACCTCGGTGTAGTCAGACACAAAAAATGAGGTAGTGCCGTCATGCTCCATGAATTGTTTGGGAAAGAGTCGAACCCAAGTGTCGTCGCCGTAGAAGATGATCCGTTTGCCGGCACTCTTGGCCTGCCAGATGAGATTGTCCTCCAGAAGAGCTGGAGAGTTCAGGTTCATCACCACGTCTATGAAGCCTGGGATGCTGCCGGTGGTCAGAGCCTGATGACAGACATAGGAGAGATCACAAACATTGCTTTTATAGAAACCATAAAACGTCTTTTCTATCCAAAAAGATTTCAAACTTTGCAGGATGATTTGTGCTTTAAGAAACAAACTCATCTGTATCTTTCATGGGCTGAGGGTGAGTACATTTTAAACATATTCTAATTTTTTGATGAACTATTTCTTTAAAAGATTAGAAAATCACTTCAGAGATGAAACAAGCAGAATATGGCCTCTATAAAAATGCAACAATTTGATATTACTACAGTTTTGACAGCTGATAAAAAAGAAGCCAGATTGCACAAGAAATACAGCCTTATAGTCAAACCTTCTCACCTCATAAAGTCTCATATTTACACAGTCTGGTGATAAAAATGTGTGAATCTGAATGTAAATGACCAGAGCCGCTAAATTTAAATAAATTAGAATCGCTAATTTATAAACTCTTTATAGTCTCACGCAGAGAACAACACAGCACCAAACCATTCCCAAACATAATTCCCTCAACCAGATCCTCATCTCTCAGGAACAACATCATCCAATGATGAAAACAACACCCACACTACGAGACCACCCCTCCTATTTGCGGTGTAGACTATAATGAGAGTATTGATTGCGTCTGTTAGTGTACACAACACAATTACAGTCATCTAGCGTAACGTGCTTCTCCCAGACAATTAACACAGAGCTCAGAGGAGAGGGAGGAAAAAAATAACTAAATAAAAAATAACGCAGGTGTCATCATAAACATCACTAAATCTCTGTCTGACTAGATGAGTGCTAAAACAGGTGCTTTACGTGTTTCCATCACTCCGTCTGTGTCTAGCGCGGTCTTTTTTAAAATGGTTTGGTGTACAGTATTATATAGACATAGCCAGAAGGATTCGAGAGAAGTCTCTTCTGCTCACCAAGCCTCGATTCATTTGATTAAAAAACAGCAATACTGTGAAAAAGTATTCGAATTTAAAGCAGCCATCTTTTTCAAATGTTATTTTTTCCTGTAATACGAAGCTAAATTTGCAGCATCATTGATCCAGTCTAGAGCATCACATGATCCTCCAGAAATCATTTTAATATACGTACTTGCTGCTTAAGAAATTATTGTTATTACAGTATAGATGTACAGTATTAGACATGGCCATAAGGTTTTGGGAAAAAAAGCCTCTTCTGCCCACCAAGTGTAAGACTCTAACTTATTAAATTAGCATACAGTAAAACCAGTTATATTGTGAATTAAAATAGCTGTTTTCCATTTAAGCATATTGCAAAACAGAATTTATTTCTATAATGCAAAATTCCAGCATTATTATCCAGTCTTGAGAGTCATATGATTGTAATTTGCTGCTCAAGAAACATTTATTATTATTATTATTAATGCTAAATAACATTTTGATGGAAACCCTGCAATAATCTTTTATTATCTTTAATCAAATAACGTTTCAAAAGAACAGCATTTATTAAAAATAGCAACATCATAAATGCCGTTACTGTCACTTTTGATCATTTAATGGTTCCTTGATGCATAAAAGCATACATTTCTATCAAAATAACAATCTTACAACTACTGTACAAAATATTGTGGCATCACTGTGCACAGTACAAGCGTGTTATGAATATTTTGCACGATGCAGCAAACCAATGCATTATTGCAAGTCACCTTTATTTTTATATAGATTGTTTTACAGCAGTTTGCATGAATCAAATTCAAATATAATCCAATTTCGAATCACTTACAAGAAAGACTGCAGATACATTACACCTTAATGATTATAGAAATGTTAATAATAACAACAATCATGGACGACATGGATTCTCGCAGCTGTTAGGTCCTTCCTCTCATTGTTCCATCAGCAGATCTCACAGAGCCTCCTTCACTTACCAGACTCCGAGCTTTACAGAAATCACAGGCTAATTGCTTTACTCTTGTCACATTTGTAGTGAAACATGAGCAATTAGAGGATTCTGGCTCCCCTCTGCAGTGGTTTTATGCCGCATTAGAGATTCTGGCACCAGGAAAGGTTTAAATTTGTATGCTTGCTAACTGCTGCTCCTAGAAGCATTCACAGCCAGAGAGGATGCCAGTGGCTCTGCTGAACGGAAAGAGCATTTCTGCCAGAAAAAAAAGTTTCTCCATACAGTTACATCAGCAGCACATCTGCTCAATAGAGACTGGGTGCTTTTTGAAACTTAATATACATTTGTGAGCCTTTAAACATCCCATTTCATAATAAACTCGGCTGAACTGCTGTGAAACTTTAGAAATACTGGATTGTAATAGAATAATGCTGACTTACACACAGGCTTATACTATGGCTAAAATATAAATAAATAAATCACCTCCACCTTTTATATCCCAGAGTCCAACAAACAATCAGACACCTGGGGCCTGTACCATGATTGTGGCTAAACAAACTCAGAGTTACAGGATTAGTTTTGGGTTGACAAATCCAAACCGATGCAATCAGGCATTATTGGT
>JAUCNO010001310.1:81646-97170 GCA_032353835.1 Enteromius viviparus
AAATACTGAAATAAATAAATAAATAAAATGACCTTTTAAACCGTTTAACTGATTGTGTTAACCGGTTAAACTTCAAACCGGTCGGTTAACGGTTAAACGGTTAAAATGAGCATCCCTAATTCAAACTAAAACTTAATGAAAATTAGTGCTGTTAAACAATTAATCATGATTAATCTCATCCAGAACAAAAGTTTATGATATATGAGTGTGTGCTGTGTTTATGTATATATATTGGATGCGATTAATCGTGATTAATTGTTTGACAGCAATAATAAAAATATAACTAATGAAAACAACAACAACAAAAATAAAATTGCCAAAAATAGAAATATAGTAAAATAAAATAAAATACAATACAAAACAATAAAATAGAGAGAAAACCTAAAGAAAAAACAGGTCTGCCCTGTGATACTCAAACTGGTGAGACACAAAATCACCAAATTGAATTATTGGTATTCAGCAGCTGGTGAAGACTTCAAAGAAAAAGTGAAGCAATATCTCAGCATAAAATCTGCGTATTTACATAAAACTGGCAAAAATCGTCACAGCAGCAGCACAGCGTCAAGAAGCAATTCAGGGTCTTGTGCACTCCGAAGACGTATCTGCTTTCAGTATAAAGCCATTGAAACTCCACACACAAGCGATGGCAGAGCTGCTCACTGTGACCCACATGTTTGATTGACAGCTCCATTCACCAGGATGTCACACCCTCCGTTATGACATCAGCAGCAGCGACAATGACTGAAAATCAATGGCAAGAGTGTCTCTACGGCAACCAGCGGTCTGGCTCATGTGCTCTCAGGGGCAGAGATGATGCTGGGCCACTCGTGCACACACACATACCATAAAACATGCAGTTTTCATCCAGTTGAGCATTTTAAATTGAGTTTTTCAATCATATTTGTTTCAGGGAAGAAAGAATAAGATTTTAATAATAAAATCACGTTGTTTGGTTGAAATTCATGTCACGATTTCGCGCTTCCTTAAAGATAAATAATAGCATGTTTGGAGTCGAACCCTAGTAACAGGAGGCCTAAACGAGGGCGTGGCTTGAACCCTGCATGCCCCCGTCGGAAGGAGCGACCGGCGGAGAAGGGGAGGCGGAGGCAAATGCAGAAACTTAATGCGAAAGGGAAGGAAAATGCCTATTTATAGTGGAGAAATAGCGACTGGATTGGCTTACGATCATAGTACTGACACAGTAACATTATGCTGACTGAACAGAAGCAAAAACGGTCATCTCAAAGAATTCAGAAGCACCACAAAGACCACAAACAGACTGATCTCTGATTGACCCGTTGAACCAGCCCAAAATGAAGAAGGCAACAAAAGCAGAACAACACAGTTTTCTGAGCAACAAGCTGCACTCGGGACTGAAAAAGGGCTTGTTAGCGAGACAAACCTTGAGTCCCGAGTGAATTGTGCTCTGAGAAGAGGTCAAGCAACACAGAGAGGCGACTAAATGACTCTGTGAAGGATGAAGGTGTTGCTGTAAACATCAGGCTTTCTAGAGACCACACACGCTCACTAAAAGTCCCTCCTGGCATTTTCCACAAATAGAGGAAAAAATTAAGTCCCATGACATTCTTCAAATACTAAAGGCACAAATCCAGTTCTTTAGAGAGATATCTAGTGGATGTTATTTTAACTGTTATCTAACATTAAATATAGCACTATATGAATATCAAGCTTCACTGGGTTGCATATACACATATAAGCACCATTTAAAAAAATAAATAAATAAAATTATGTTTATAATAAACTGCATTTCTGAATTTATGTTGAAATTATGTACTGTATTAAAAAAATAATAATTTACATTACATTATTTTGATTCACAAAATATAAATACATAAAACTAAATGCTCTACCTTAAAATATTTATTATTGTTAAAACTTATTTAACAGTATTCAATATTTGCACGCAACAGTTACATTTCTGGAAAATTCTATAAAATCCTGATTCTTGAGAATAAACAATAATATCAAGCAAATAAGTTTTCCATTTTCAAATTGTGATGTTGAAACAGTTACAAACCATTTTTTGCGAGCTAAATAAAGCTGAAAAAGAATAGAATATAAATATTACAGGAAAACTGTATTGAATATGTTTATTCTACTTAAAAATAAAAATTACAAATAAATAAAAGCCAAATAGAATCATGAAAAATGTAATAATGCCAAACCCTGATCAACTTTAAATTCAAATCAATATAAAAAGAATACTTTGTTATTTATAAATGATACAATACTAAAATACCATTGACGCTGTTACCAAAGTTATTGTAAGAAAAAAAAAGGGAAACTTAAATTAATGTAAAATATAAACTATCAGTAACTACAAACATGTCTTTCTTGATGTTTAAGTGTTTACTTTCACTCGCCAATTCATGGAAAGCTTGTCCTGCTCCTCTGCAGTGAGCATTACACAAAAGATACATAAGAAACAAACAGCTGTGTGTGTAATGTGATACAGGGTCATGAAACCCCCTTATTTTAGAGAGGGATGTTCCGTCTCAGTACTGAAAAGCCTGAAGAAATGGAGTTGAAAAGGTGGGACAGCTCTCTGTAGTCCACTTTAGAGAGAGAAATGAGAACAGCACTCAGAGCAGCACTACCAGCAGAAAGCAGGAGTGCATCAAATCTGACAGAAATATTCCTAAAAATCAGTATCTACACACGATGACTTGAGCAGCATGGAATCACCATTTATCAGCATTTCTCGCTTTAAAAGCTTCTCTTTCTTCTAGGCCTTCCAGCAGCGGTCAAACCTGTTAACCAGTGGAAATAAATGACTGATTGATCTCCGCACGGCAGTAATTTGAGTTAGTTGGTCATGTCACACTGGTGTACTGCTGAGAGGCCTGCAGTGACATGACAGAAGACTGTCTGACAGAGCAGGACTGCCATCTGCTGGACGCTTAAGGCATGAAACTTGTTTGCAGGATTTATTTGCTCTTGCAGATGCAGAACATTGGATTCTATCTTTTAGTCATGATATGCTGTACTGATATCACTGCTAACTTCTAACACCCCACACAAGAATCAATAATTCTGATCGACATATGGATCGACCTACAGCATAAGTTGCTAAACACAATAGAAGCCATCAACAAACAGTCATTTCTGTCTAGTATCCTTATTTAAATACTTTCAGTTTACTGAGAGATGTCAGTCAATAAAGAAAGCTTTAGTGTTTTCCTGCTCTACAAACTCTTTCAAAAAGTCACAAAGGTGCTGTGGCTTGTTAATATATATAATATTTAATAATATAAAAGTATTATTAACTTATTAAATTAAAATGAATTGTAATTATAGTATTTAATTAAATAAATTAGTAACATTTAGCAGTGTCCCAGTTTGTTGCATGCTACAGTTTGTTTTTTGCAGTTTTTTTTTACACCTTATTTAATTGAATGAAGATGCATTCCATTCATCTTTAGCATTAAAGCGAATATCAAATTAAATATTTAATTTGAAAATTATTAAAATAATTGTATTATTACTATTAAATGCTTATTTATTATTTAATATTTATCAGAATTTCAAAAAAAATATTATATATATATATATATATATATATATAGATAGTATTCCACATTTTGCATTTGTTTTCATTCAATTTAAAATAATGCCATTATTTTAACATGAATCGTTACAAATTTTATGATATGATTTAATTATATTCAATAAATATTTTTCATTTAATTATTTTGCAACATTATATTTTCTAAAAAGAAATCGGTTTATTACATAATAATACTATTAATGATAATAATAAATATTTTAAACAATTAATTTGAACAAATATAGCATGCAACTGCTATTATTCTGACAAACTGTTTAATATACATTTAATTATTTTGTAACATAAAACTGAAAACGATAATATTATTACAAAATAATAATAATAATAAATTTATCATACAATTAATCTAAACAAATTTTGCATTCAATACTGTTTTTTATTTCTATTTTGAAAAAAATATTGACTATACATTTAATTGATTTTCAGCATAAAAATAAATATCAAATTAAATATTAGATGATAATAATAATATTTTAAAATTATTAACTTGAACAATTGTTTTATGCAAAACGGTGGTTGTTGTAAAATGTACCCATTTTTGGCAAATTGTTGAACGTGCATTAAATTAATCTGACCAACTACTGCATCAATTTATTTATCAAATATTAATTAAGTTAAAGATTATAGTATAGCGTAATAAGTAAGTAGGATTACTATTCTACTTTTTTATATATTTAAATTACATTTACATATTTCAATGAATTAGAATAAGTAATATATTAGCATATGCTGACAAATACAATATACCAAAAATCCCTTGGCTTCATACAAAGTAGGTTAAGAAAGGATTTGATTTGTGTGTATTCACCTTAATTCTGGGCATGGTGACAGTGGGCGGTCTGGCTTTAGCGATGAAGCTGTGAGAAGAGCCTCTCTCCACCACATGTCTGGTGTAGGGCATGAACCTCCGGCCATCAGAGCCAAACACAAAGTCCTCTCTGAGAGCATCAACCAGGACGATTACCACCCGCTTGAACAGTGGTGCTGGAGCCTTACTGGAGTTAGGACCACCTCCTGCAGAACACATAACAACCCATGAAACTTCTGCTGCATGCGTGATCACGATACATGTTATGAATTCTGATTTTAGTTGAGAGGCTGAGATTAAAACACCCTAAACATTGGGATTAAATTCTAAATCTTAATCCCCAGGGACAACTCATTCAGATTTGGACATACAGAATAAAACAGACTGAGGTATAAGCTATATTCAGATATTTTGCATAAAAATTGGGGATAAATAAAAAAAAAAGTAAAAAAAAGTATGCAATGAAATATAGCCTACATTTGTATATAGTTCAAAAACAAAAAGTGGTTGACAAACATAAAAACAATAAAAGTTTGATGCATTACTACCTATTTTATCATTTGTGCAATAACAGTAAATATACAACAAAAACGAATAAAAATAAATAAATTTTAATAAGAAAGTGCTTTTAACATAAATAAATTGGTTATGCTGAATGACAACAAAACATTATTTCATGCATAAAAATAAATTTAATATGATGCGAACTGCAAAATGTGCAAAACATACTGTTAAAGAATTTTCCTTATCAATTAAATAAATTAGTAACAAATCCTAAAAAAGAAAAAAAATATCAGTAAAAATATTCTATAAATAACGTACCCTTAATAACTCACTATAAATTCATCATCCAACCTAATGGCTAATAACTCAATAAGAGTGTGTTTGTGTGTTTACCCGTCTGTGGCTCTGGCGGAAAATCAGTCACTTCGCTCTTGTCTGAAAAGGAGGATTTGACAGGAACAGGGAAGAATCCTCTCAGGAAAAGAGCGATTGACACAATCTCACATATGAGACACAATAAAGCAAATACTGATGAGCTCAGCTTCATGATGAAGATCAATAACACTCATCCCACTCATAAGACAACACAAACACTAACAACTGTCCAGCCTGCCGTCTGATTTCTCATTGACCGCAATTAACCGTCATTTTCAACAGAAACGACACTAAAGCCACACGATTAATGAAGATTCTGCCGGATTAGTGTTTTGAAATTCTCATTTCCGTGTTGTGCCATGAGGGTCACTACGGCAACTCAGAGGGATCATTTCTCAAAACCTTTATCAACCTTTCTCGGACTCTTATTTTGTAACCACAGCAAAAATCTATAATAATATTTATATTTATATTTAAACGCACTATGTACAGTTATAAAATATAAATAAAATTGTACTATAATGTATACAATCGATAACTATATAAAATAAAACGTATTTTCTAAAACGAAAATAAGAAGTTATATAAAGACATTATATATATATATTTTTTTTTTTTTTCACAAATTAGGCGACATGGGAAAAAATGCGATTTTTATTCTTTAAATTTATATTATTTTATATTTAATTGTTATTACAGAATTTAAATAACGGTGGAATGAAAAGTTAAAGTGTGAGCTCATCAGTGGTTGTCATAGTAACATTTGTTGTAATGACGTTTTATTTATTGTTCGACCAACGCGTATTATTTGTAAGGGAGTTTATAGACATAAAAAACCACAATCCGGCAGAATAAGCAACGCAGTATGTTATAAAAGTGCTGCTGACTAAAAGTGAAGTGTGTTCGTAAGCAGTGATTTAGTGATTGTGTTTATCGAGGGAATGGACTGCAGTGAACTGACCTCCAAGGAGAAAACCAGACTTGCGAAGATCCTCAAAGAAATAAAGAAGATTTATCAAGATATCAGAGAAGAGTCAATGCAATCAGGTGATCAAAGATTTACACATCAGCAGAAACTTTTCATAGCATTTCTTTTTAATATTCAGTTTTCTTTTCATTGTTTTTTCATTCTGCTTTACAATTAATCTCAAACTGCAGTTGGGCTATTTATATTAAGTAAAAAAAAACAAACAGTTTTTTTATTATTATTTTAAGAGAGTACTGGTGTGTCAGTGGAGAAGACAGTGATTCTGCTTAAAGAGAAAGCAGAAAGAGGAGATTCACAAGCCGCGTTTCTTCTGGGACAGTTACACTTCGAGGAGGTGACTGATAGTTTCTCTCTCTTAAGCTGTTTTAATATGCAAAGACAGAATCCCGTAAAAATTTGCCTTCTAATGCACAATAGTTACACATCTGAGGAATAACCTGGTGTTCTGCAGGGCCGCTACACAGAAGCAGAGGTCATCTTTAATGGCATTAAACATGAAGATCCTCGAGCTCTGTATCAACTGGCTGTCATATGTTATGATGGCCTTGGAACCAAAGAAGACCTTGTGAGACCTTGTGCTATTAATGATATCTCACACATATATAAAGATCTTCATACTGTAAATAACATAAATGTAATGCAACAATTAGCAATAAGCTTTCCGGATGTTATAGATTTCTAATATGTCCAAAAAGCAAATCAGATTTCTTTATCTTTTTACGCTATTAATATCACATTGATACTTTACAATATGATCTCATTTGTTAACATTAATGCATTACCTAACTAGAACAATGAGAAATATATTTTTTCAGAATTGATTAACCTGTGTTAAAGTTAATCTGCGTTAAAAAATAAAAAAGTGGATTCATTAATGTTAACAAATACAACGATCTTAAAATTGTTTTATTAAATATTGAAATGAACATAAATGCTTCAGAATTATTGCATTATAAAAAGCAGTACTGAATTTATTGTTGTGAAAAAATGAACAGGGCAAGGCAATTGAGTACATGAGAACAGTTGCATTCTGGGATTCGTCTGAAGTGGGCTGTATCAGATACGCAGCGCTGTATAACCTGGGCCAGGCGTATCTGGAGGGTTTTGGTGTCGAGACGTCCAGTGCTGAAGCAGAGCGGTGAGAAATAAGCACAGCAAAGTGTTACATCAAAATGTCTGTGCATAAAAATGTGAAGCACATCTGATGAGCATTTCTGTGGCAGGCTTTGGCTCCTGGCGGCTGATGATGGAAACCCGAGCGCTAGTGTGAAAGCGCAGTCGTCCTTGGGCATGTTTTACTGCAGACCGGATACTCTGGACCTCAAAAAGGTCTTTATATCACTCACAGCCATCATCATCATTACCTGCAGAGCCGTTGGAGCGTAGAAGAGAATTAGCATTGGGTCCCTTTGGGCTTTCAGAATAAGGTCTATGGTTGCAGTATTACTGGGAGACGTTCATGTTTTGTTCTAACAGTTGCTTACAAGCTTCTAGATAAACTGAAAACACACAAGCATATTTTTGCAACCACAATAGTCCTCATGTTACAACTGTAACACATTTTAAAAGCATACAGCAGCTTGACGTATGACCAATTATTATTTATGTTAAGTTATAATGCTAACCACAGACTTTATTTTACTCCTAAATCAAATAAAAAACCCAAAGCAAATTCCTGAGGGAAACTCATATTTTATACAAAAGGTTTATAATAAATTTAACTATATAATTATAATAATATGAGTTTATGATACATATTAATTATTATAAATAAAATGTTTAGAATCAAATAAAAATAAGTTTAACCTGTTTAAAATTAGGTGACTTTTTATACTTTTCTCTGTCTTGCTATGTTGACTTAACAAAAGCATCATATTGTTTGGACAGATCCATAACACAGACAAATATATATATATGATGATAACGAGCATTTTGTTATTCTTAATTTATAATATAACTAATAAATAAATTAGATGGATGGATAGACAGACAGATAGACATATAGATAGATAGATATATGCAAAACAAATAAATTCATACAGGTTTGGAACAACTTGAGGGTGAATAAATGATGACAGAATTTTCTTTTTGGGTAAATCATCATCATCATTGTTCAGAGAAACAGAGATCTAATGCAGTGCTGTTCAATGTCTCTGTCTTCAGTGAGTGTGATGTTGTGTTGATGTGCCGCAGGCGTTCTCGTGGCACTCAGAGGCGTGTGGAAACGGCAGTCTGGAGTCTCAGGGTGCTCTGGGCGTCATGTATCTGTACGGTCACGGTGTGCAGAAGGACCCCGACGCTGCCCTGTTCTGCCTGAAGGAGGCGGCAGAGAGAGGAAATGTCTACGCTCAAGGTTACCTGACGGCCTGCTACTACCACAGGAAGCTCTACTCCAGAGCGGCCGCCCTGGGAGAGAGGTACACCGCATCCTGCAGAAACCTCCAAGAACCAGTTCTGTTTTCTGTGGTAAAAACAGGTTTGTTTTGACTCTCAGAGTGTGCGGGTATGAGGACATCAGTGTAATAGGGCGACACACGGACTGTCTGGAGGAGTACATCCGGAAGGGCATCGCTATAGCCATGTTTTATTACGCACGCTGTCTTCAGCTGGGTCGAGGAGTCCTGAAGAACAGAGAGAGAGCCCAGAGCTTCTTCACACAGGTGCTGTTGACGCCCATACTGTACCAATATAATGCCAGTCCTGACATTGGACCTGTTTTAAGCAGTTACTGAGAAGCAATGTAAAAAGTTTGGAGCTTGTGTAAGTTGTGGGTGACATTCGGAAGTGGTCCAGTGGTGGCAAAGTTTGATTTCTCGTTTTTCCTCCATCAGGCTGCCAGGATCGATGTAGAGATCTGTAAGGAGCTGCAAATGGACGTAATGCATGGCAGGATATAAATCACACAGCAATTATTTAATCTCATCCCTGATATTGATGGATATACAGTTGAGCTCATAAGGTTATATGCAGAATATGAAAAATGTAAATCATTTTAACAAAATAAGAGGGATCATTAAAAATGCATGTTATTTTTTTGCATGTTAATACTGTCCTGAATAAGCTATTTCATATAATTTCATATATTTCATAACATCTGTTATGTGAATAGCTTATTCCGTATTAAATACAATAATAATACAATTTTGTTTCATCAAGGGGCATGTAAACTTATGAGCAAAACTGTAGATCTGACTGAGGGTTGTTTTTTTTTTTTTTTTGGCATGCTAATTACTTAAAATGTGTAGTATCACTTCAGTGGCATATGAAAATGATGCAAAGGAAAATCTTTTAAAGATCGAGTTAAAAATGCATGTGCCAACTTCTAAGAAATGCATATTTCTCTTTATATTTTTGAAATTTTTTACATACATCTGAAATGTATACAAGAGTATACATTAAAAACATTATTTAAAAAAATTAAAATAAAAAATTTAACAATCCACATTTGAATAAACAATGTTTGTCTACATGTACAACTACTGTATATGACCACTGTTTTTTTTAAATATATTTACAGGTGTTATTACACGGGTTTTTTTTTGGTAGAATGTATGAATAAATAAGCATACTTACATTTAGCAATTTAAAACATTTATATATTTCTTTTTTTTTTTAAATAAAGGTTCAAGATATGAAATACTTAATATTTTTTCTTTGAAATATTTATAGTACAATTACCCAAAATACTTTTTTAGATTTTTGTCTTTGAAATCTTTACAGACATAACCAACTACATATTTTGGTGAATAAAGATTTATAAAGATTTAAAGAAATAAAGATTTTGGCGTTTTATTTGAAATATCTACTGGTATAATTTTACACCATCCAGATATAAGCAAACTGAATAAGTACAAAACATAAATATTGAATCTAAGAAACTGTATTAATGTTTAAGCTGTGAAATTTAATCAACTGAAACTGTAAGAAATTGTGTCTAAGTTTGAAATATAAATTGCATTATCACATTTTATTAAAGACACAACACATGGCAAATCTTTTTGCAATTTATTGCTTATAAATGCTCTAGACTATTTTGGTAAAAATAAAATTCTATAATAATAACAATATTAATAATAATAATAATGATATCACAAACAGAACCTTCACAATAACTGTACATGACATATTGCACGATTAAAAGCCTTCATAATGGTCACAATAATATGTAGGGAGTTTACAGAGGTCTGGGTTCTTCTTTTTACAGATGTGTAACACTCATTCCACTGTTATTCACATTAAACAGCAAAACCCCCGAGAAGAAAACAAAAGAGAAAGAAAAGCAGAGGATGGTGACAGCTGGCAGTGGATGTGGTCTGTTCCTTCAATCTCACCAGAGAGAAACACACCAACGGATTAAAACACAAACATATCCATGACACTTCCTAGATCCAGCACTACAGAGTCAAGCGTTTCAGAAATAAAACAACAAAACAAAAAATACCACCAAAAAACAGCCATCCAGCACTTCCTGAGCCGCTGATGTTCAGGCCTGTACGGCCTCCACGCTCAGCTCAGGATAGAGTTCTTTAAGCAGCATCTCCAACAAGATCTAAAGACAAACAGAGAAAGCTTCAGGCTCACTCAGTGTAAGATCAATACAGTAACCATCATTCCACCATTGGATGGCGCTACAGTATTAGCACTCAAAAGCCTGGAAAACTGGATCATAGCAATATTAGGCTGTGTTAAAGCTCCATATTTTTAAATAAATTAGAGCCGATGTAAATTTTATGTAGTTTAAAATATGGCTTAAAAATGTAGCATAATTATAGTTGGTTAGAATAAAACAGCTGATGAAAATAAAAAAATAAACATAGGTGCTGTCAAACAATTAATCATGATTGATCACATCCAAAATCAATTGTTTACATGATATATGTATGTGTACTTGGTATATTGGGTATACGTATATATAAATACGCACATACAGAGTATATATATTTTTTAAAATGTACATGTATATACATTTATATGCTTTTATTTTATATCATACATAAAACATTTTTTTCATTTACTAACTTTTACTTTTACTTTTACTACATACTTTTAAAAATATATAAATGCATGTGTTTGTATTTATATACATATACATAATAAATATACAAAGTATACACTAAGCAAAAACTTAATTTGGATGCTATTTATTGTTTGATAGCACTTATATACTTGTGTGTATATATATAAAATAAGAAAATATACATATCAAATATATAGCAATATAATAATGAAAAATAATGACAAAATATACATATACAGTGTTAAGTATTAATATAATATTATGTATAATAAATTTTAATGCCACATGAGATCAAATAATTGAGGATTTCTATTTAGTACCTTTTCTGTTTTATTCCCCAATTTTCAAATACTTCATCAATGAAGTATAAAATGGTTAAAAAAAAAAAAAAAAAAAGAAGAAAAAAAAAAAAAAACGGCATACATGGTTTACTGTAGCTCTATATTCTGCAGACATTAACTGGGGTGGATTGAAGATGGCAGGGCAATTCTCAAAGTTCCAATGAAATTCTATGGAGATTAAATTTAACTGCAAATAACCCTCTCCTGAATTATTAACAGAATCAGACACTCTATGAAAAGCAAATCTTATCTTTATCTTGTCTTCAAATGAACAGTGAAAACAGCTTGAGTGACGCCTCATTCAGGTTCATCACTAACCCTTTTTCTCGGTGACAGATGTAAAACTGTCGAGTCATGAGAGTTTTTCAGCAGAAAGCAGAAACGCAGTCTGCTGACTGAAAGTGAACGTTTGAGATATAAATAAACTGGAGCAGGGTTAACGGTCAGTCACAGAGCACTGGGTGACTTACGTAGAGAAGATGTCTGTTGGCACTGGTCTCCTGAAGTGCATTAAAGATCCTGATGATCCCATATCTCGCGTTCTGCTGCCCCACGAGATTCTGAAGTGCATCTAAACAACACAAACCAGCATTTTTGATCTTATTAAACAGTCTCTACTGTCCAACTTTTTTACAACGGAAGATTGAATTCCTCATTAAAAAGCAGTTTTGACTGTGGTGAGTCTGTGAGAGCTGGAGAGTGAAGCAGTATTAGCCCAGGCAGGTGTAATTGCTCTCGCTGGAGTGTGTTTCAAGTGTCCCGCTCTAATTAAAAAGCACCACGCAGGCAGAAACAGCAACAAAGCCTTTTACATTAACAGCAGCGCACTTATGCTCAAAACAGGGTGACTGAATAAGCACAGGATTAGTTTTTGTATTTGTGTTTTTAAAAAAAAAAGGTTTCAACAATATATAAATGTACAATAAATATTATTTTACATTTAAATGTAATATTACAATATTTATGCAATGCAAATTGTCAGCTACGTAGTAATTCCTCTTCACACCTATTGTTTCTCATCACAATAGCTGTAATAAATAAATAAATAAAAACGCAAAATTCCAGTAATTAAAGTTTCCTACTTTGTAAACTTGAAACTTCTGTTACTAGAAACAAACAACTGAAAAGATAGAGGCTTGTTTAGATGTTATACATGATTACTAAAATTGTTTGTTTTTTATATTCAGTGGGAAAGTTCATATACCTTTCGTAAAATTTTATACAGCTGAAACTAAATCTATTAAACTTTTATTTATTTATGATTTAATGCCATGTCAGCAACAGTGGCTATATTCATAGCCATATGAAATATTTTAATTTCACAATTCAGTTATATATATTATATTATAAAAGACATTTTAAAATAGTACCATTATTTTTGATAAAAAAATCTGTTTAAAAGGATTTATTAATGTGCATTAATATATTTTCTGAATAAAAAAGGTACCTAGTATTATTTAAAAATATTTAAATTATTTATAATGTTTTATAATTTTAGATTATTACACCTTTCAGAGTGTTTTCTCCTTCGCTTTCAACTGATAAGAATGAGTGAGTCTTATATGACCAGTTTGACACCTTGTATACACAACCTGATCATATCAATTTTAAAAAGTATAAAAGTAGTTAATGCCATGATTTAATAGTTTACCTCATACTATTTGTTATGTATACATTCATTCCACTTTATTTCTATTTATTCTTAATTTAATGAGTTAATAAAGGTTTCATTTCTGAAGATTGTACCATAAAATCGTGTAATTGATGTTTTTCGTGTTTCACGCTCACCATATGCAAAAATAAATTGCACAAAAACACAATTTACACGAGCTTTTTCCCCAAACTTCAAAGGTCTGTAAAATGAATAAAACTAGAGGCATTTGTTAGCTTTAAGAATTCAATTATTCAATCCAAATGCACTTTTTTGTTGGAAATATTTCCTAATTATGTCTTGGATTCTCAAAGTGTAACCTATTCAATCTAGCATCTGCACACAAGCCTTCCTTTGCATGGCAAAATATAATATTTCTTATACAACATGTAAGAAGGGTCAGACATAGTTTTTACTAACAGGCTCTTCTATTTTTTCATATACAAATATTGAGAACTTTGCTCAAGTTTGTGTAATCTATGCTGGAAATAACATAAATTAAAGCACACGACGTTTGGAGAAGAATGCTGGAAAATACGACAGAAATAACCTGCTTGTTATAGTCTACTGCAGTACAAGCTGCGGTTCAGCTGCTTCACGCGCCGCTCAGGCTCTGCACACGCCCTGGTGACACGTGCAGCGTGAAACCGGCGTAACTGTAAACTGACTTTGGTCCATTTCATCTCCATCGAAGGTTCTGATTGGTGTGCGATAAATTTAGACTCCTAGTGTTTCCAGCTGGGTAATTGTGTGCTAACTGAGCTCAAGCTGTGCAGAACGGAGTTAACATTATTGAATGCTAGTGTTTTTTTAAATGACCACAAGGTGTAAGCAATAAAAAATGTAGGGATTTGTGTGTAGAGTTTTGCAGTAATAGTTCACCAAATTTGACTCATGTGTTAAAGCAGGGAATAGTGTTTATAGTTCAGGAAAATGGGTGAGCTTTTAGAAAAATAGCGTTATGGTTTCGAAATTTTAGTTTAAAAGCTTGTTTATAGTGTTTTAGCAATCGAGAAAAACTGTAATGTAATATTTAACTGCAATTTCAGCTTTATTTTTAATTAATGGAACATGTACTTTACCATGGTAGTATTTTTCCAAAAATACATAGTCTTATTATATATTAATACTATACAGTTTTATTTTGACAGGACTTTAATTATTTTTGAACATGGCTTGATAATACCACGTATTTCTTGTATTTGATGGACAAGGTAAATATTATGGTACATGACAATATTGGTATTACCATCTGATCACTTTACCATAGTATGAGCACAATGCTTTATTGTAAGGGAATGAGGCTTGAAATATTAAGGACCTAGAAGTCAAACCCAACTGTGGTCAGAAGCAAAAGTATCATCCACATCCTTCAACACAAAGGGCCACAAAAAAGCCTATGCAAAAGTGACCTTGACACCATGAGGCATGCTGGGTGCATGACAGGAAGACCATGATTAAACAGAATGAGTTAAAAACAAATGTCAGTGCATGCCTCTGGCTCACAGATTGTAGTGTACAAGTACGACCACTAGCTGTCACTCTAGGTTTACAAAGAGGATGTCTTCAGCCTTCATAGAAGTTGAGATCAATAAAATGCTTCATCTCTTCATTATCAAAGCCCAGATATGAGCAAATAGATCTTTCTGTCCCTAAACTCCTGTCAAAACAAGTTGTGATGCTCTGCATGAGAGAATTAATTGAAGGTGTCACGTTCACTGCATTTATGGGACACTTTGAGCCTCTATTCATGGCAGTTCCTCTCCTCACTCGCCTGAGGGAACTCTTGAATTAACAGTGCTAAATGATTCATGCTGTATGTTTGAGCTGTAATTGGGTGTCTGCCTCGCCAGCAGCACACCAGCACAACCAGTTTGCTTTCTGCAGTGAATCACCTCAGGTTTAGCACACACGTCAAACACAGGATGTCCTGCTGCCCACAAAGCCCACATGAAAACAGATGAAATGATTACCAAGGCAGAGCACAATGAAGTGACTCAACTGTTTTTCTGCTTTAGGTAACTGCTTTAGTAGCACTGCTGTTCTGCAGCATGTTGAAGTTCATTCACCCCAAATGTGCTTCTCAACCAGTAACACAATACAGTTTGGGGTCGACAAGCTTTTGTGATTTACATTCTCCTCTCTTCCCATCCTTTCCTATTTCCTATTTCCTATTTTCTTTCCTTTCCTTTCCTTTCCTTTCCTTTCCTTTCCTTTCCTTTCCTTTCCTTTCCTTTCCTTTCCTTTCCTT